>JAODAL010026639.1:0-56372 GCA_025379985.1 Phyllomedusa bahiana | reverse complement strand
CCTGCTTAAATTAAAAAAATAACGCGTATTCTCTTTTCCTGCCACCTCTGTTGTCCCTCATTGCTGAAACAATCACTGACCTCACGATCTTAACAGGGCAGTAAACATGATGTCAATGCCTGATGATTTAGGGGAAAACCCTAAAAATGCCACGGGAAAACGGGGGGGGGGAGAGGTGAGTAAAAGTAATTTTTTATGTTATTACAATCCCCAAACGGTGGGTATTTTTATTTTTTTTTAAATCTTGGAAAACCCCTTTAACTAATGATGCTACCGCATAACTCAATAACCCGACCCAATATAAGCACACCAAATTTGCCACGGAAAACTTATTGCCCCCCCATAGCAGGTATAGGGATTGAATTTCCCCAAAAAAATTTTAAAAATTCCCCCAACAGGTATACAGTTGAATGTCCCCCATAGGCATTGAATGTCCCCATAGGGGGTTAAATTTTCCCCTAGGCAGGTAAAGGCATTTAGTCCCCCCAAGGGAATAAGGCATTTTTGGGTCCACAAGGCGTTAAGGCAGGGATATTTCCCAAAAGGGAGGATAATTAGGTTTTTTAAAAAAAAACCAAATACCTCTCTCCCCGCCTCCATTTGCTGCCTTCTTCCCAACACAGGGGGCGTATGTCAAGGGAGGTGATGACACGCACGCGCCTGTGCCCCCATTCCCGAAGGTCGCAACCGCTACACCCGGGGCCATGGGAGGCCCCCGGGTGCCAACGGTGACTCAGTATAAGCTAAAGGAGGGTTTTTTTAGCACTTTTTTGCGAAAACTCACTTTTATCGATAAAAATGGTACTTTTTTTATCTTATTTTTTATAGAAATTTTTGGGGTATTTTTTATTTTTTTTTGTTAGTGGCCGTCTCACCCTTTCCTTCACAGGAAAGGGTGTTTTTTTCCTTCCCCATTTTTCAAGAGCTATAACTTTTTTCTTTTTTCTGTCTAGTCATATAAGACTTTTCTTTTTTTAGTACAAATTAGATTTTAATAGTTCAGACCAGTACTTTTTAATGTCGGAAAGCAGGGAATGGGGAGGGGGTAGACAATGGAGGGAAGTAAGGAGGGCAGTGCTTGGAAGCTTTATGGGGAGATTAGTCTTTTCAATCCTGTACTGAATGTGGCAACCAGTGCATTTACTGCCGGGGAACCATCAGAAGCAGCGGAAAAAAAAGGTTTTCTGCATATTGAAAAATTGGAGGGGAAGTTTTTCAAAAGGGAGACCGATAAGCAGGGATTACAGTAGTCAAGATAAAAGTAAAAGCAGTAAAAAGCTTGGGGAGTCGATTTCCAAAAAAAGGGCGAAATTTTGGAGAGGGAAGGATTAAATACGGGGTAAAGGACAAATTTTGGAACTAGTATTACCGGGAAACCCAGGGGTTTGGGTTATACCATGCATTGAAAGAAAAATATACAATATCCCAGGAGAGACCATTGTAAGATCACTGTTTTGTATCCTGAGGCCGTTGTAACTTGAGGGACCACTATATTTAAAAAGTTACTCAACCTATAATACTGTTGTAACGGAAAGTCGGTCTGTAGGGGGATGCTTTTTTTAACTCCTATTTTTTCTTTCCCCCGGTTTGGAACCATTACCGCTGCGGAAAAAGCTTTCGGGGGCATTTTAAAACTTTTAGAGACACACCATTGCTCTTTTTCCCAAAAACAGACCCGAAATTTAAAAGGGAATTAAATGGCAGAAGCCCCAAAAATTACCTCACCAGGGGGTTGGTAGAAAAGTGCCAGGCAGCAAAAACCGGGGAGAAAAAAGCCCCCTCCCCCTTTTTAAACCTGTGATTTTGCTTTATTTTGGGCAGATTATTTTTTGGTACTTAGCGTTTGATACATTAAATTATATTAAAGGAAAACCTGATTTTCCCCCATCTGACGTGATTATGTCTCACCTATAAAACTTGATTTTCGCTTAATTTTGTTTTTTTGAGAGAAACCCGGATTAAAGCATTTTTCAGAAGATTGGTTCCCTGAGTGAAGACTAATTCCTTCACTACTCAAAAATGGAAATTTCCCATCCATTCTAAAGGAATAAAGAAACTTTAAAGGGGGTTCTACAGACTACTTGTTCTGTTTTGTCATATGCTTGCACTCTGACTTGGAAACAGCAAACCCCTTTTTTTGAGCTTCATCCCCAGGTGCCTGTTTTCCGAACTGGTTGCAGGGTAATAACCACTTCCTGTCCGGGGCCCCCTTTTTCCCCCCAATTCTTGCCCAGGACTTTGTTTTTTTTTGACATTTTTAAAAAGAAAAAAAAAAAATTTTTTTTTGGAAAAAAGAGAAAAAAAACAAAGGGAAAAAAAAAATTTTTGAAATTTTACAAAAACTTTTTTAAAAAAGTTTTAAAAAAAATACCCCATAAAAAGGAAAAAAAGCCCAAAAAAAAAGGGAAAAAAGAAAAACCCAACAGGGGAAAAAAAGGGGGAAAAAAATTTTCCCTTTTGTTAAACCCCCAAACAAATGAAAAAAATTTTCCCCCTTTGAATTGAAAAACGTTGTCCCAAATTTTTACGGGGGGGGGCGATGGCTGAAAACACAAAGACAAAGCCCTTTTTCTTCCCAAAAAGTCCCCCGGAAAACAAGAAGACTAAGGACATGGTTACGGGAACCCCGGTCCTGTTTCTGAGCACCAAGAAAAACTTATTTGGTTCAATGATTTCAACATGTTTTCGCAACCAGGTGAGGAGTACAAAGACAATTGGTCTTTCCTACATTAAGCAGATATTGTGATGCATGGTTTGGGCGCATGAGTGCTCCGGCTTTTGGGGGGCTACATCCATTTAGGGAACCATGAATTACACAATGAACAAAAAAAGTGGATGTTCCAGCGGATAAAAAATATTCCACAAATTTTATTCCAACAATAAAAGTAAAAGGACAAAAAGATAAAAGGCTTCACACCCCAAATTCGTTTTTCCCCCAAATGCATCCTTGATTTTATCTATTGTCCTGTAACTTTTATTGTTGAAAAAACTTTGTAATATTTTTCCGCTGGAACATCCACGTTTATTTTTAAAAACTTGCATTTTTTTGGATTTCCCCCGCGGACTATGCTACCACATTCAATCCACCGCCAAACGATTGAAGGGGGAGGTTTTGCACTTGATATTTAGGGGTAAGCTGCACAAACTTTTTTGTTTTTTGGACTAGTTGCATGAATTACTACATGTACTGTGACATACTGAAGCTGGAAACTGGACCACATGGAGGTATTCCAACATAATGACTCCCAAACACACCTCCAAAAACCAGGATTCATTTAAGAAAAAAGTAAAGGGCTAGACTGGCCAAAAAAGTCTCCAACCTAAACCCTTTGAGCACGTGGGTAAAACGGGGACATCCTCAAACAGAAGTTGGAGCAACGTGGGGGTTTCTAACATCCACCAGCTACATGATGTCGCCATAGAGTAGTGGAAGAGGATTCCAGGGGAACCTGGAAGCTCTATAAACCTCCATGCCCAAGAGTTTTAAAGGCAGTGTTTTGGAAAATAATGGCGGCCACACAAAAAATTGACACTTTGGGCAAAATGTGTCCATTTCCATTTGGGGTTTCCACTTTTTTTTCCCCAAGGTTTGCGGGGTGTGTTGAGTATTTTGAGGGAATACAAATTTACACTGTTTAAACAAGTTGAACACTGCCCACTTTACATTGGACAAAGTTCCTATTCCAGTTTTGTCCTAAAAAAGTTTAATACAATATTTAAAAAAATGTGAACTCACCTTTATACTGAAAATTTTTTTCTCTATCATCTCTATAAAACACACACACACACACACACTTGGTGAAAATTAAAAAATAAATATAATATATAATAAATAATTTAAAAATATATATAATAGCAGATGGATTCTACTTTTCTCTAATTTTAAATTGGGCCCAACTGCACCAATTTTGGCACATAGGTAAATCGGCATTTTTTAATTTATATAATTAAAAAACCCTAGGACCCTTCCTGTTACAAAATCCTTTTCCCGGTTTTTCTGAAACTCCAACAGACTGAGGCATGATTTTATTCTCAACACACTTTTTTTTGCTACCCTGTTTTTCCCCGAAAATGACACCCCTAAAAAAGACCTGGCTTTTTTTAAAAAATTCCGATTTGGCTTCTTATGCTGAATTTGGAAAAGTCACTACAGATAATATACATTGAAGTTTTTTTTCAACAATAAATGTGAATTATTGTTCATAGAAAAAAAAAACATCCCCTAAAAATAAGTCTTTAGGAGCAAAAATGAATATAAGACACTGTCTTATTTTTGGGGAAACAGGGTATGTTGGCTTCATATAGCTAGCATTAAAAGTTTATACCCACACAAATACAAACAGACTGTTAAATGTAACCGACCCTTTTGAAGCGGGGTAATTCTGCTAGTAGATAATTAATAGCTGCCTATGGATAGGCTTTTGGTGTGGATAGGTATAGAGATACCTATCGTAGGAGTAAGATCTGTTCTTCTGTGTCTGTATGCGTGCCTGAGAAGGAAAAACTATTAAAAATTATGTTATATATATGGCAGATTCATGTGGGTTCCAGAAGGCAGCCAAAAAGGTCGCCAGTGTGACTAAGACATTGCAAACGGCCACGACTTTTCAGCTTTATCGTCATTTGGGACTAGTCGTGCTGACTGAGAACAATCACCACCGGGATTTAAGAGCAGGATCTGTTTCTGCTTTGCTGCCTGACTACTCCTCCCCTGTACAATGTTATGAGACACAGACAGACATAACACAGTGGAAAGGAGGAGGCAGGGGGGGGAAGGTGTTGGCACGGCACTCACTCTGTGCCAGGCAGCAGGAAAATGAAGTTTCTTCTCCTTTTCCATCTTGTTAGTTGTCTATTTCTCTCCACATCCACTCAGTGTTACACTGGTCATGTGGATGTAAGCAATGTCATGTAATGTGACCCAGGAAAAATTGAGAATTGAGAAATAAAAAAAAAAGACTTTTATTTATTCTACAATTCCCAAAGGCCTGTTTGATATATACATATATATATATTTATTTATATATTTGTGTGTGTGTTATATATGTGTGTATATATATATATATTTGTGTGTGTTATATCTGTGTATGTGTATATATATTGTGACGACTCACTCTCGTCTGGACGCCCTCCTGGCCTGGCCTGTCCTGGGGGTTCTTTAGCTCCCGGATCGCCGCTTGGGTAAAACGGATTGGCACACTGACAGCAGGGTTCGGTTTAACTCTGGCCTTAATCATCTTTATTAAGGCCAGATAACAAAACAAAAACCTCAGGCCGTCTGGCCACTAAATACACCTAATGTAAACACCCTCACTACCAATGGCCTCGGCCTATTGGATCGAGCACCATACACACTATCCTTCCCCATATGGGGTCAGACTATCTCTCCCAAAAGTCTCAGTGGGGCAAGAGCCTTCTCCAGCTCCTCCTGCTCCCTACTCCCAGGTCGTCAGAGCACTGCCCTCCCTGTACACCTTGAAAGAACCCGGCTTATTATAGGACTCCCTGAGCCCTTATCCAAAACGGGTGGCCAGTAACATGGGGGAGTAGACACCCACCCAACGCATTGTCCCCTACTATCCCAATAAAACCAACCCAAACAGCTGAAAAAGCCAAACAATCCTATATAGTTGCCAACCACATAGAGTGTCTCGACCAAAATTAAACAGCTGCTCTTATCCCATCAAGGCCAGGATATCCTTGGCAGCATGTTGTATATACCACCCTGGAATAGCTCCCCCTAGTGGCAGCAACAGGCAACTACATGAATCAGTCCAGTCACAATATAACTTATATATATATATTTGTGTGTGTTATATATGTGTATATATATTTGTGTGTTATATATGTCAGTGTGTGTGTGTGTATATATATTTGTGTGATATATGTGTGTGTGTTATATGTAGAACTATATTATCGTGTGTGTTTTATAATAATGTGTGTATGTATGTGTGTTTATATATACACATACATGCATATTTGTAGTTTTGTATGTGAAGCACACATTGTCAGGCACTGCTGCACACCACTTTGTGTGTTTAGGGGTATGTTCACAATACCACCCACCCAACGCATTGTCTACTCCCAATAAGAGCCAACCCAGGAACAGCCTGAAAAGTGCCAAACTAATCCTATGAAGTTGCCAACCACTTAGAGATGACTGACAAAAATTACAGCTGCTTTATCCACTCCAAGGCCAGGAATCCTTGGTGGCATGATGTATAACCACTCTGGTAATCATCCACCTAGTGGGCAAGCAACAGGCAACATACAGATAGCCATTCTGTCACAGTACCCTCGCCCCCACTTAAACGGCCGTAGGTCTTTTCCACCTGCACAAGCCTTCCACCGGGGTAAAGCTCTTCCAGAGGGAAATCTGTCTCACCTCCCAGCTTATGTTGCACTAGGTTTTCCTCTGAGGAAGCACGTCACTTTTCCTCCGGGAAATCCCCTTTCCCCATCTGATTTCCATAACACCAGGGACATATAGCCTGATTTCTGCTGGACACAATCAAGTCACCCATAGCTTCCCCATCTATCTTTTCCTCTTAGCACCTGTTGCTACGGGCAGCACTCCCCCGCAACATCAAGGGAAGAGGATACATTGTCCAAAAACACTCAGCCCGTGGGCTCATACCATGCGCTCTACCTCATAAGAATCTCGCAACAGAGACCGTTTACTGGCACTTTACTACAGGTGGCTAGACGTATGTTAACGCTCTAGGCCAGGCTGTCACCAACCTTCCGCCTGCCAATGCTGACATTCACAGAGTACTACAGATAACACAACCACCAGCAACAATCCTGCCTTATTAGCCTATTTACCAGACACACAGAACCATGGCATTGGGCCCACTGGGCAGTGTCTTCACTAATTTTGGGTCTACCTATAAGCGACAGCCCCTGATAGATCCCCCGCAACCACACTAGCAGCACAGGAAACAGTAATGACAGCACACCTCTCGGTTGCTATCCAACGTTGGCCCAAGGGGCGCAACCTGAGTATTAAAACCTACTGCCTCTTGGTCTGCAGGATCAGATTCAGCCTCAAATTTCTCTGAACCCTGAAGCTCCGCCTCTTGGCTACTATCTGTCACTTGGTTCCTACCAGGAATCTGGTCTACCTCCTAGACCTCCCAGTGATGATACCCTCCACTGCAGTAGGACCGACTGTGGCACAATGTACCTCTGTGTCCCCCTTAACTGTAGTCAGTGGTCCCAGGTATTACAGACACTCGCAACACCAAAGGAAAGCCTGCCGATGACCTCAGCCTCCTTACCAGGTGGGTATTCTAATGTCCAGTGGACATCGCTATGTCCCTCCAAACAATTAAAATGGACAGACCGCAGTGGGAAGCACCACCTTCATCAACGGTCTGTATTCCACCCTTTCATGCATTACCCGGTGCACGATTACGGGGCTCTCTGGTGCTTCACCGTGACTTTACAGCCCATAACAGGTGTATTAACTAGTGGTGACCCACTCTGCAGGCTTACATCATAAAATCACTATAGGGGCCACAAACAATGCATATTCTGCATACAAACCTCACCACAATCAGCAGGCATGCAAATGGTTTCAGCGTCACCAAGGCAACCTCCTAAGACACCTGTCCTGCCAAAGATGACCTTACCATGGCACCCACACCAGTGACAGTGGATATATTCCCCCTTGGCACACCTCTCAAGGGCATTCTTTTCGAGCAGCAACACACTGCATCAATGTGTGAGATGTTTCTTCACATCCCCCAAGACCATTTCTAAGGGAGACCTCATCAGCTTCAATCTGGAATACTCCTACATCTCTCTCCACATCAATTCCACACCATGAGCTGGAGGCAATGCAGACACATTAATAAATGGTGACATAAGTCCATAACCGCCGGCGATACCTTTAAGTTCCCCCACCTCAGACACCAACTGGCCGTATATTCACATTAGGCAACTCAGTCACCTTTTTTCCCTCCTTTGGTATCAGCTGACATCTTGCTGCAAATGGCATCCATCTGCCGTTCGCCCCAAACCCCAGGACATAATACCTCTGAGATACTGTTAATGTTTCTTCATAACCTGTAAGGAAAATGTATCAGCTGCCTCAGAACCAGGCACTTCTTTACCATCTGGGGATTTACACCCACGTCACCTGGCTCTCACACTAGCATAGGGTTTCCAGCTTACAACCCAGCTTCTGTGGTGTCCCCAGCAGCTCACCCTTCCAATCACTGCAGACTTTGTGACCCTGGCAGAAAACGCTTCTGGCAACACAGCAACATTTGAGGCAAGTGAAATCCGAAAACTACGATCTCAGCACACATTTTCTCTACACAGGTATCTAAGGTCTCATTCATGCAGGCATATACTTCAGAGTCTGGACACACCCTCATTAAACTAGTCTCCTCACACATTGTAGGCGTGCAAACCTCCCTAGGATTCTCCAGTTCCCTTCCAGGCCGCACAGTGAAACAGGAAAGCTCCTCTCAACAGCAGTCACACAAACTGGTGGCCATCAATCCTGGGCCACATTACCTGCGACTTGCAGGCTACAATCAGGTACACCCAGCGTGCTGGGTCACTGACAGACCCAGCCCCCCCACAGGGACTCCAGACCACTTCCACACAGAACTTCAAGGCATGCACAACGTCATACGTTTTACAGTCAAAAGAGCAGAGATACCAGTTGCTAGGGGCAACCACATTAAACCTCCCTCCTGAGTCTGTATGTTAACCCATTACTCCCAGATTGTCATGAGGCACCCCTAGGACATACACTCTCTGCTATAGACACAGCACTGTTAGACATGACCTCTAGGGCACTCCTTTGGACTTGTCTGCTTAAGGCTGGGGCTGGCAGTTCTTAAGAGCTAGTTCACGACTCTGCTTTCACTGCACACCTACCCTGACAGCCATGACCTCCAGGGGCAACCTGAAGCTTGCTCACGGCTACAGCCCCTCTAGCCGTTTGTTCATACAGGGACGCACTACTTGGAGCTGACCTTGTGCCCCAGCTAACATCCCCCTGCACAGGCTGTGTGGCATAGCTATAGTTTACCCTTCGGTTTAACCCATTATTAGCACAGGCAACACAGCAGGTAATGTTAGGCATATGTCCCATACACCGATTCAATTAGATTCACCAGTTCCAACAAAAACCGTCGTCAGTCTCAGGTAACCTCTCTGAGATTCTACCCGAGCTCTTCTGATCTCAGGCAGCGGCACCCATACTCCTCAGGGGGCACTTCCCAGGAACAGTATTTTTCTTCCTCTGCCCGACAACCCGGTGGTTGCCACACAATTGCTCAAAAGGGGGAATCTCCTGCCAAGTAGACAGCCGGACTGTAGGTATTATTTCACAAAACGACCTCTAGCCAATGGAACGACAGCTCCCCACAAAGGTCCTCAAAATGCATTGGAACGGTCTTACCGAGTCTGGGTCGGGTCCTCAAACGGTACGATGGTCCGGCGCCGCGCACTTTAGGAGACAAACCTGGAGACAAACCATGTCGAACCCACAGTGGGAGACCATTCCACCCCGCAACCAATGCGTCCGACGGCAACAATGTCCTCTGCCCTCCAGATCACAGGACCCTCAGGAGCACATCCCACTCTATGGCTCACCCAGCACAGCTCCTCCTGCTGGACAGTCGTGGTTCTCGGCTGTTGAGATTTGTTGCTCCGCTTGGACTTGGCCTTGGAAGGCCGACCTGGCTTTGGTCGTCCATGGTGCGGGGGCATACACGCCACCAGCTCAAAAATGTCCTCCATGGTCAGTGGGGAAAACACCACTTTGGTAGCAACGCAGTCTCTTTCAGCAGCACTGCTTCACCTGGGCCAACTCTGCTCAGTTCGTGCCAATTATGCCCACGGCATCCTCCACCATATGTGACGACTCGCTCTCATCTGGACGCCCTCCTGGCCTGTCCTGGATCGCCGCTTGGGTAAAACGGATTGGCACACTGACAGCAGGGTTCGGTTTAACTCTGGCCTTAACCAGTTTTAAATTTAAGGCACAGGATAACAAAAACAAAACCTCAGGCAGTCTGGCCACTAATACACATAATGTAGAACACCCTCTCTACCAATGGCCTCGGCCTATTGCCGAGCACCATACACACTTTCCCCATACTGGGGTCAGACTTCTCTCCAAGTCTCTGTGGGGGCAAGAGCCTCTCTCCAGCTCCTCTGCTCCCTACTCCCAGGTCGCAGACCACGCCCCCCTGTACACCTGAAAGACCCGGCTTTTTATAGGACGCCCGAGCCCTATCCAAAACGTGGCCTGGAACATAGGGGAGTAGACACCCACCCAACGCATTGTCTACTCCCAATAAGAGCCAACCCAGGAACAGCTGAAAAGCCAAACTAATCGTATACAGTAGCCAACCACTTAGAGTGGCTGACAAAACATACAGCTGGCTCTTATCCCACCAAGGCCAGGTATCCTTGGCGGCATGTTGTATATACCACTCTGGTATAATCTCCACCTAGTGGCAGCAACAGGCAACTACATGTAAACCAGTCTGGGCACTATATAATATATATATATTATAATATAAATATAATTTTATATATATATATACACACACACATACATACATGCATTTTTGTAATTTTGTACGTGAAGCACACATTGTCAGGCACTGCTGCACACCACTTTTTGTGTTTAGGGGTATGTTCACAATGCGTTTTTCCATCTGTTATTGGTGTCCATTGGGAGACCACAAAGAAAGGTACCATGATGCATACTGCAAGCAATGGAGCTGCTGCACACTTTATTATCCTGCATCTTTCACCATGAAAAGAGCAAAAATTCCAAAAGAGACTACATTTACTTTTTTTTTTCCATGGTATCCCAATGGATACCAACGACAGAATACATAAAACCACGTGAATCCATCTATACTCGCACTATCCACTCTGTCAGCAGAAAGAAGGGGCTGAGGCAGTGGAACATCATATGGATCAGACCGCACAGTCTACCTGTGAAGAACAGTTATTATACACTATGCTGCAGTACATTAGTAAAGAAGCAAATGCCCTTCCTAGTTGGCAGCTGCTGCACTTTAAAAAAAAAAAAAAATTTAAATTATATTTCTGCATCTGTGGTTTCTGAACATTTGTTTTTTTTCAACTTGAGAGCCAATGGTTCCATGAGAATATTTTTTAGTCTAATCACTTTTACAGGTTTAAAAAAAAACAGGGGAGTCATAATATTGGGCCCCATTTCCTACTTATGGTTTGGCGGGGAAACTCGAGGGATGTACTTTATTATTATTTATTTTAAGCCCCAATTGATTCCAGGGCGCGGTCCCTTTCAAGAGGGTTTTAAAAAACAAAACATAAGTCAAACAATTTTCAATGCTGACAGTATTGACAATCAGCGGCCCACAGAGGAAAGGAAACCCTGCCCCCGAAGGTTTAACAATCAACAAGGAAGGGGGGAAAGAGACAAAAGGTTTGGGGGCAGACATGTTTGTGGGGGTATAGTGACACCCGGGGGTTTTACTTTTAGTTTACGGGCAATCCTGAAAAGTTTGGGTTTTCAGGTTGTTTTTGGGAAGCTGGGAAAAGTGGAGGAGAGCCCTGATTTTTGGGGGGCGGGTGAGCTCCAGGTGGGGGTTTAAGCCCCGAGAAAAAGTTTTTTGGAGCCCGGTTGTGGGGGAACTAATAGAGGAGAGCGGGAAAAAGGAAGGCCCTGGAGGGGCGGGGTTTGGGAGCGGGGGGAGGTTATCTGGAGATTGGGGCAAAAGATGTATGGGGGGAGGGGGTTTAGGGGAGAGCTTTGGGTAGGTAAAGGTTAGCAACTTAAAGGGAAAATTTCCGGGAAAAAGGGAAACCCCAGTGAGGGTGGCAAAAGGGGAGGGGCCAGTGGAGTGGGGAAAAAGGAAAAGGGGGGTAAGACGGGAAAAAGCAGAGTTGGGGAAGGATTAAAGGGGGTCCAAAGTGCTAGAGGGGAGGCCAAAAGGAGGCTTGTTGCAGTAGTCAGGGGGGAGATGAAAAAGGGCAGGGGAGCAGAAATTTTTTTTGGGTGTCGGGGTTTGGGGGAAGGAGCGGAAAAAAATTTCGTGAAAATATTTTTCAGGTGGAGGCGGGGGGCAGGGTGAGGGTTTTATGTGGGGTTTTTTAAGGGGACAAAGCGGGAAGTCGGGGGTTAATCCCAAGGGGCGGGACTTGTGGGACAGGTGGGGGTGAACATCCCATTGACGGGTAATAGAAAAACCGGGGGAAAGGGTTTGAGGGGAGGAGGGGGCGATAAATTTAAAATTTTTCCCCTTTTTGTTTTCAGGAGAAAAGGGGGAAAAAAAAGGAGGAAAAATGGCCCAAAGACAGTCGGGGACCCCGGAAGAAAAAGGGGCAAATCTGGGCCGGAGTTTATAGATTTGTTGTAAACGCTTTACGGGTGGTTTTGAAAGCCTGGGATGTTTAAAAAGCGACCCAAAACCCCAAAATTTTGTGAGTTAAGGGGTATGAGGTGTGTGTTAGTTTTGTCTGCCACATACCCTGGTTGCGGGCATGGGAAAGAGGGGGATTTTATGAAAGTTGCAGCCCGGGGTTGATTTTTTGGTTTTTTAAAAGGGGTTTCCCGCAGCATTTCTGAAAGGGCGCGGGTTGGGTGACTTTTCTGTCTGCTGGGGGAAAGTTTTATTGTGAGTGGACAAATGTGGAAACTGCTGAACACCTTGTGCCACAGGTGTGAGAGGTAAATGTTGGCTAAGAAGTTGCACGAGGGTGAACCAACACGCTACAGTGGAGCACCTCGCCACCATAATAAATTCAGGGCTACCAGATGTGTGTCTAAAACAACCGTTTAGCCAACCCTTCAGCGCATAGGGCTCCAAAGCAGACGAATGATCTCTGCTAACGAGGTTGCATCAGCTGAAAGGGCTTCAATGTTCACGGCAGTATGAGATTGACCAGCTGATTGGCAAAGGGTTGCCATCTCCAATGAGTCATGTCTTCTGCTTCATTGAATGGATGGATGATGTTGTGTCAGGTAGGACTCCTCATGAAATAAACACCCTGCAACTATTGCAGAAAGAACACAAGTTGTTAGTGGCAAGGTTCTGGTCTGCGGAGTGTTTTCGTGCTACCCTCTGGACCACATCCACATGGAAGGCACTCTAAGTTGATTTCAGTATGAATCCATCCTTGCAGATCATGTACATCCATACATGCTGATTGCCTTCCCTGGACAAGATGGGATGTTTGACCAAGACAATGCAACTTGTGACATGGTTAGAAATGTCTGACATTAGTTGGAAGAGCATGACCAAGACTTTCACATTACCCTGGCGCCCTTACTCCCCAAACTTGAATACAAATTAACATCTGTGGGATCACCTTGAACATCACATTCGTGCTACTGATCCTCCCCCATGCACCCTCCAGTATCAATGCGGCGCACTGCAGTCAGCATGGCTCCCAGTTCCCCGGGGAAAACCCTTTAATTTAAAAGGAACCCCCCAAGTCACTTTTTCCCCGCCCAAAGTTTGGCTGCCCCATGTTTTTCTAGGAAAACCCCCGGGGTTTTATTGGTCCCGGGTCAAAAATTAAGGGGCGACTAAAACCATATATAAGTATATTTTTATTTTAAAACAGACAAAGCCCTAAACCCTTTTTTAAAGGGGTTGCCTTCCGTACAAAAAAAATAGCTTTCAAAAATGTTGGGAAAAACACAAAAATGAAGATTTCCCCAAAAAATTTTTGCTTTTTTTTCATTTTTTTTTTTTTTTTGTTAGGGGAGTTTAAAAGGAAATTTTTTTATCCCCTTTTCTGTGCTTTTTTTTCGGGGTTTTCCCAAGTCCCCGGGAACCTGTTTTTTTTCCCCCTTCCCTCCCCTCCCCTGTTTGCTCTATCTGAAAAGGCGGGGGAAGTGAAGTCATCAAAGGGGGGGTAAGGGGCCCAGCAGTGGGAGCTTGGGGGTTTTCTAAAATTTTTTCAGACAAAGGGGGACAAATTTTTACTTTTCCCTTTTTTTCTTTTTTGTTTCAGAAGTTCCCCCTTGAGAAGGTTTTTTATTTAACCCAAAGCCCTAAAACAGAGAAGCCCTGAAAACAGAAAAAGTTTCATTCCCAAATTTAAAACGGGACGCTTGACCAGGAAGTGAGGGAGTTTTGCAGCATTTTTTTCCTTTTTCCAATGAACCCCCTAGGGAAAACCCTTTTGAGATGGGGCCCCAACCTTTTAAAAGGGGGTTTTTCCCACGTTTTGTAATTTGATTTGGGGATCCCCCCCAAAAATGGGAAAATTTTAATCACTTTTCTAAATATAGGTGTTTTAAAAAAAAATTGCAGTTTGAGGAGTTTACAGGTTTTCTTACCGGGTTTAAAAAAAAGTTAAAATTTAAGTTTTGGCCCTTTTAAACGAGCTGTTTGGCCGCCCCAGAGAAAAACTTATCTGTTTG
This sequence comes from Phyllomedusa bahiana, assembly GCA_025379985.1. Classification (NCBI taxonomy): domain Eukaryota; kingdom Metazoa; phylum Chordata; class Amphibia; order Anura; family Hylidae; genus Phyllomedusa; species Phyllomedusa bahiana. The sequence goes on along the minus strand of JAODAL010026639.1, from coordinate 41,974 downwards.
AAAGGGACCCTTAAAAGAAGTTTTTCAAGGCCCCCGGGGTTGAAATTTTGATGTTTTTTTTTTTTGAAATAAGAATCCCCCTAGTTTTTTTTAGTGGGTTTTATTGGTAGTTTTCCCTTTTTTTAAATTGGGATGAACGAGAACAGAAGTTTTTTCAACAGCTTTTGGAAAAAGGTTTTCCCCCTTTTTGTAAACAGAATTTCCACAATTTTTGTATTTTTGGTTTTTTTTTAAAGTAAAACCTTTTCACCCCCACCCCAAAAAGGGCCGGCTCGGGTTGCCTGGTTTTGTGTCCCTCTCTCTTGTCATTTAGGGCCCTTCTTTTTAACATTAGTTTTTCTTAAAAAATAAGGCCCCCCCGCCGGGCAAAAACCCCTTTAAAAAGTTACCCCGGTGCTTTCATACCCTTTACTTTGGTTTTTTTTTTAAACATTTGTTTTTTTTTGCCTTTACAAAAAAACCCAGGGGCCCCCCTTGTGATTTTACTTTTTACAAAAATTACCAAAAATTTACAAAATTTTTTTTCCAGTTTTTTTAATCCAATTTCCCTCGGGTGTGTTTGATATTTGTTTTAAACTAAAAACACCAGTCAGAAAGGTTTAATTTTTTCCTTCCCATCACTTAGGGGAAACCCCGAAAAATTTTTAACCCTTTTAGTCCACCAATGCTTTTAAAAAAAACCTTTTTAGAAAATTTTTTTTCCATAGCTTTTTTTCTCCATAGAAAATTCACCAAAAGGGGGAACCCCACCCCCTTTTTTTTTTCCTACCCAGCCCTCTGTTTCCCTTTTTTTTTTTAAAACCTTTTTTTTTGGTTTCCCATTATATTCCAGGACTCAGGGGGTTTTGTGGGAAACCTTATAGGGTTTTGAAAAAAAATTTACAGATTTTTTTTCCTTCAAATTTTGTCCCCCCTTTTTTTTTCCCTTTTTCAGGAAAAAAGGGGGAAGTGGCCCATACGAAGGGGGTTATTTTAAATTAATCCTATCATCCATTAAAAAAAAGAAAAAAAGAAAAAGCGGTTTAAATTTCATTTTGCCAAGGGGGGCACCCCCCAAAATTAAATGCATTTTTTTTCATGCCCCGGAAATTTAGATGGGCCCTTCCCCTGCGGGGTCCCCGGCATAGTAATGCGGGGCCCCCTCCCCCTTAAAGTCCCAGGGATGGAGTCCCGATGCTGCCCCCACCATTTTTTAAGAATAATACCCAAATAATTTACCCCCTTTTTTTCCCGGGGGGTTTCTTTACAAGGGGCCCCCTAAAATTTTGAAACGGGGTCTAAGCTTTAAAAATTTTCCCCCTTGGGGCCCCCACCGGGAAACCCCCATTCAGATTTTCAGTTTTACATTTTCTTTTTACTACTCGGGAAAAAATTTTAAAGCGAACTGTAAAAATTGGGGTTGCTAGGGGGGCCCAAAAAAGGAAACAGCCCCCCCTAAGGGTAGGGGCCCCCACACGGTTTTTAAAAATAAAAAAACAAAAAATTTCAGCCCTTTAATTACTTTTGCCGAAATTTGGGGGGGTTTTTAAAGTTGGAATACCCTTTTCCATTACGAAAACCCCAACATTTTTCTCATAGAGGCTATTTTTTCGCCCCTCTCATAAAAACCCCCGGGCGGGGGGAAAATTAAGTGACAAGGCCTTTTTTATAGCGGGCTTTTGGGATTGATAGCCCAGGGGCCCCGGCGAGGGTTTGGCCCCCCCGCCCCCCCCCCCAAAATAAAAAAGGCGAAAATTTTTGCCCCGGGAAAAATTAACCTTTGTGAACTACCCTTTTGGGGGAAAATGTTCACCAGGGTTTTTTTTGGGCCGCCAAAATTTCCCCCCCCGTGCATTTGCCCCCCTAATTACGGGGAGAGGGCCAAACCAAAAAATTATAAAATTTTAAATTGGGGGGGCGGGGGCCCCCCTTTTCCCCCCGGGGAAGAAACGCACGAAAATTTTGGCACGAGCCCCCCGGGGAAAAACAAAAATTAAAAACGGGTTTGGGGCTTTTAAAAAACATCGTGGTGAACATGGCCTTGGGTTTTTTTCCCACACGGGGGTATTGGATTTTTTGGTTTTTTTTTGGGACCCCATTTTTAAAAATCCCATTTTTTGGAAAATCCGTTTTTTTAGACCCTTATTTGGCCCCAAAACGTGAAAATCAAACAAGGGTTACAGGGGGTTGATTTTACATTTTTTTCAATTTTTAAAAAAACACGCTTTGGGTTTTTTCAAAAAGGGGTTTTTAATTCCCCCGATTTTTGTTTTTTGGGACCCAAGTTCAAAAAAATTTGGCCCAGGTCAGTTTTTTTTTTGACCCTTTTTTAAACGCGCAGGACCCCTTTTTTAAAAAACTAAAGGGTGGGGTTTTTTCCCCAAGCACCCCCAAAAAACGCCTTCAAACTGCCCCTTTGTTTAAAATGGGGTTTTTTTCCCGAAATTTAAAATGCTTTTTTTTTCCGGATCCAAACCCCCCCGGGGGGTGAACTTTTAACCCCTTAAACCCCTTATTTTTTTTCCATAAAGGGGGCCCCGAAAAAAATTTTTTTTTAACGGGAAAATTCTGAATTTTAAACTAAATAAAAATTCCATAAATATTCTCATAAAGCCCCAAAATTAAATTTTTAAAGTGCCCCTCCCCAATGTAAAAAAAGGTAAAAATTTTCCTGCCCCCCTAAAGCAAAAAGTAGGGAAAGATCCCCACAGTAAAGGGCCACATTTTTTTTAATGCCCCACTTTTTTTTTGCCCATAAAACCCCAAGAAACCCGCGTTTTTTGTGGGGCTGGTTTGGGTTTGAGTTTTAAAACTTTTGTGATGGGTTTTAATCTGCACAAAAAATCCCCCCCGGGGCCCCTGCCCCAGGGGTTAGAAAGGATGTTTTAAATCAAAATTCCCAAAAAAAAGCGATTTTAAATTGGCTTTCCCCGGAAAAAGGGGAAAAGCATTTAGTTTTTTTAAAAGTGCTTTTTTTTTCCCAACTTTTTTACCTCCCTGTTTGTGATGAAAACCCAAAAAAGGGGGAAAAAAAATGACAAAAAAAACGAGAAAACCCCGGACAAAAAAAAATGGGGGAGCACCAAAAAGTTTCTGATGGGGGAAAAAGAACGAAGTTTTTTTTAAGGGGGGCAAGAGGGGAAAACCAAAAAATTACTAAAGGGAAGCACACCTCGCCCCCCCAAGGGGGCCCAAACCAAAAATTGGGGTTTTTAAAAAATTATTGTTTTGCAAATCCAAACCATTTAAATGGTCATGCACCCCTCTACAAAAAAGGGGGGGTTTTTTCCCCTTTTTTAAATGGCGGAAAGGGAAATTTTTGGATTTTTTGCTTTTTTTTGGGGGAAAAGGGTTTTTCCCCCTTCCCCGCATTTTAACCCCCTCCCCACCCTCCCTTTAAATCAAACGGTTGGAGGGCCCTTTGGGTTTGTCCCCTGGGGGGAAAAAAACCCCCCAGGGAAAAAACCCCCTGCAACCATTGCTGGAAAAAAAAACAAAGCAAGTGGGGGGGAAGCTTTAAAACACTCTGGGGACTTTTTTTTCAGGGGCTTTTCCCCCCCAAACCCCAACCTAAGTTTCTGGAAATTGCCCCCCTTAACCCAAATTTTTGGGAAATAAAAATCCCCCCCTTTACGGAGGGACACACACTGGAGGGGAATCGGAAAAACCCCCCAAGCAAGACAATGAAGAAATATCACACACCCTGAAAGGGTTCGGGGAACTTTTGGGTTTGGAGGGGAAAATCCCAAAGGGTTTTTTCAAGCATCCCCTTTTTTCCCCCCCAGACTTAAACCCCAATTTGATAATCAAAAGGGGGGAACCCACTCCCAAATTGTCTTTTTTTTCCCCTTAAATGGATTCCCCCCCCCACCCCCTCCAACGGGCTGGGGTTTAAACACTGAAGTCGAAAATGCCCCTCCAGTTTAACCCTTGGGGCCCGGGCCCAAACCCGGGGGGGTTTAAAAAATTGCGGGTTCGGTGCAGCACATACCCTTTTAACCCCTGAGTTTTTTTTGCTGTGCTAATAATAATGTGACCAAAAAATTTTTTTAATTTTTTAAACCATTTGGGGCCCACAAGAAATGGGAAAAAGAAACGGGGAAGGGGTTTCTACGGGCCCTCGGGTCTAAAAACAAATCCCCAAAAAAAAAAAATTTGCGGGGGGCCCCCCCCGGGCTTATGCCCAAAATTTTGGCCCCTTTTTAAATTTCCCAAGAAATACAGGTTTTTTTGAAAAAAAACTTTTTTTTTTTTCCAAAAAAACCCCAGGCGGGAAAGCCCCGGGGGCCCGGGGGAAAAGGGTTATTCGGGGTCCCCCCAAAAGGCAAAAAAAGGGCTTTTAAAAGCACCCCCCCCTTTCCTCCCAAAATGAAAAATTTTCAGCCCAATCCTTATTCCCGGGGCCCCCCATTCCTGTTTGAAAATGAAGTGGAGCCCTAGGCGGTCGTTTTACCTACCCCCTCCCCCGTTTTTTCGGGCCCCCTGGCAGGAGTTATTTTAAAAAAAGGGGGGTCCAGAGAGCCCCTTTTGGGTTATGTTTACTCTAAAAGGGGAAACCCCCTTTGGTGTTTTTTTTTTCAAAGACTTTAATACCGAGATGCATTTCTGTCACTTCTGAATCATTGACCCAGTCTCTGGTTAAATACAGTCATACTGGGTAGATGGTTGTCCTGCCTTGTAGCACATTTGTATTTATTTTTTTCATGGTCCGCATTATTTGTCTCCTGATTAATATGTAACGTCTTTGTGTTTCCTAACAGCCCGTGGTCAAGCTGTTGTATAACAGAAGCAACAACAAATATTCATATACAAGGTGGGTTACTAATTTGTGTTTAAAGGGAACCTGTCACACAGGTTATGCCCCCCTTTGCTGAGGACAGCACAAGCTAGTGTCAAACCTGCTGTTTCCAGCGCTGTTTCCCTTATTCTGTAAGATGCAGCAGTTTTAGAGCATTTACCCCTCAAATCTTATTCATGAATCCCGCCCACCAAAGGCTAGCCCCGCCCATCTGACAGTTATTCACATGTTTCTACCTATTCAAAGTAATAGGTTTATCAGTTGATGTGGGCGGGGCTAGCCTCAGGTGGGCGGGGCTAGTCTTAAATGACACTTTTCATGACTTTTCTGGCTGAAAACTACAGATTTGAGCACTTAATATTCAAAAACTCCAGCATCTTACAGAATAAGGGACACAGCGCTGGAAACAACAGGTCTGTCACTAGGTTGTGCTGCCCTCAGCAAGGGGGCATAATCCATGTGACCGGTTCTGTTTAACCTTCATTGTCAAAATCAGACCAATGGTGTATCTGATGCCTTCTATACTATTAATGGTATATTGTTCTATATAGGACCATATTATTCAGTGTTCACAATTCAGTTTGTACAATGCACACCTTATTTGTAGGGCCAGGGTTATGTTGGGAATTTGGAAGCAAATGTAATTCTGTAAGGACTCGGTGAAACTTCAGTGGATGTATGATTTTATCATGTTGAGGATTTGGAAGTTGTAAGTGTATGTTAGGTCCCATTCACATCACAGATTCGCTTGTCAGAATATCGTGAAAATTAATCCCGATGGATATCTTAGCGGACTCATGATGGAGTGCTGGCGGGCAGTCTATTCAGACAGCCTAATAGGTTTAGGGTCTGTTCACACGATGTACTGCGGCGAGTACAGTATGCATCGCAGTACATCGTGTGTTTTGGGAGCTCACGCTGATCAGCACGTACTCCCGAGGCGCGGGGGGCCAGCACCCCACCGGCCCCATAGACATGCATTACATTGCATTAAATGAAAGGTCACTTATCTCCCCGCGCGTACAATACGATTGTATTGTACGAGCGGGGAGGAGGCGAAATACACGGCAAAATGCGGCCCAAAATAAGCCGTGTGAACATACCCTTACAGCTATAGTATGCTTGGAGGCTTTTATTAGGAATGCAGCTGCCATGGCAGCCCAGAACCACCTTGCAATTGTTTGTAAGGGACTGATTGGTGACAGAGGGATCCCCCTCCTCTACCTGCTTGTCACAATCACTATTGATTGCTGTAGCCAGAGGGTTAAACAGGAAAAATCTCCAGTCCTGGCCATTACCTAGAACCCCAGCTGCCGGTCCTGCCATAATGACATGGGCACCGCTCCTGAATCCGTTTGATCACAATGATGCGGTGCTGTAGGAACCACATCTCACAGGTTTATGTTCATGGAGGCCATTGGGTTACTGGCATATACGTTTCTAGATGATTTAGAGGAAAATATTTAAAAAAAATACAAATTAGACTCCACTAAACAAGGAAAGTGCTTAGACCTTATTGAGCGATTGGACTTGGCTACTACCATGTTTCTCCGAAAATAAGACAAGGTGTTATATTTTTTGCTCTGAAAGATGTTAGGGCTTATTTTCAGGGGATGTCTTATTTCCTTGTTCCTCTGTTTACCAGTAAGTACAGTACTGTACCGCAGTAAATGGTGGATGTCTATTCACCAAGAAAAACAGACATCCTTCAACATGAAAAGCAGGCACCCCTAAAAGAATCGCACTCACCAGACCCCCTAAGGCAATGTTCACACGGCTTATTGCCGGCATAATTGCGGGGACGGATTTCCCTTAGGGTATGTTCACACGGCGTAATTGCAGCGTGTACAGTATGCGCTGCAATACGGCGGGTGATTTGGGAGTCACACTGATCAGTGCGTACTCCCGAAGCATGGGGGGAGAGGGGGTTACCCGCCGGCCCCATTGACATGGATGCATAATCGCCGCAAATAATTGACATGTCACTTATCTCCCCGTGCGTACAATACAATTGTATTGTAGGCGCGGAGGGACGAGGCGTAATCCACAGTTCGCTATGAGAGCTATGGATTACCGTAACTGCGGGGCGCATCTCGCCGCGTATTAAGTGCAAATACGTGGTGAAATGCGAGCCAAAATTACACTGTGTGCACACACCCTATAGCTGTGTTTTTTTGGTTTTTTTTAGTATGACTGATTAGGGGTGGATGCTTTCCTTGTTGAAGGGTCTTCTGTATATGTCCGGCTATTTACTTTTTTACATGTACGACTGCCTGGACACTTTTTTTTTTTTTTTTAAGAATTGCAACAAGGGCTAATTTGTGGAGTAGGACTTCTATTTTAAGCATACTCCAAAAATCTTGAAAAATCGTGCTAGGGCTTATTTTTGAGGTATTTATTTTCGGAGAAACAGGCCCTATGATATAGTTGTCACTTGGAACAATGGAAAGTATATAAACTTCTTCAGGATAGAAATTCAACACAATGTAGCTAAGGAGAACCAATAATGGTGTGGGTGGTTGGGGTGAAAGTGATCAATCACCATTCAACATGGGAAAAGGGGATGATGGACCTTTTGCCTGGTGCCATTCTAATGATATATATAAAGATGGAGCCTGAAGAAATCCATCACATTAATGCTATGGTGTTACATGGCAGAGGAAGGACCGGGGGTGGCAGTCATTACCTCAACAGTCAATGCAGCATTGGACAGGAAGTTATGGACTTTTTTTTTTTTTTTTTTTTTATACCTCATTCTGCTAAAAAAAGAAAATGTTTGGTGATGGTGTAGTCATTTTTTTTTCAGGATGCTAATGCAACTTGCCAGAGAACAAAGAGCATTAAAGTTTTTTTGTGGGAAAGAAATTTCAGCTCAATGACATGGCCAGCAACAGTCCATATCTCAACCGTGTTTAAAGTGTGTTGCAGAAATTTTAAAAAAATTGCTCAATGGCCAGGCTGCATCCTGCAAAGGCTGATCTGTCAAAGTTGGAAGCTTCTTGATGTAGAATACTTATCATTAGTGAAGTCCATGCCGTACAGAATTAAGGCATCATAAAAGACTGTGGAGGAGCAACAGCAATTATGATGATTCCAGAATTTTATCTGTACCATTGACTGATTCAATGATACCATTCAGTAAAACCACATACAGTTTAATAAATTTCCTTTTACTTGTTTGCGGTATACTTCATAAAGCCAGAATGTTCAGCTGTTCAGCATTGTATCACATCTATGAAACGTGTCATTTTTGCCAATGGTTATGTTCAAAAGAATAGTAACACAAATATGGCACAAAGCGCATGGTAAGGTCACACACTGCAGCTCCTGCATGCACATGAAACCATACCCATGTGTGTTGGCCTTTGCACGATTTTGCTGGTAATACCATAGCTTAACCTGCAAAATCAGGTGGTTATTGACCACCACATGTGAGCATGGTTTTGTCAATACAAAGTAGCTACAGTGTGGGATAGTACCCTTAAAGGGTTATTCCAAAACAAATAAATTCTTGTCTTTTCGTTGGGGCATGATTAAGAAGAAAAGTTAAAAAAAATAAAATTACCTGTTAAACCCTCTCGTTCTAGCATCGCGGCCATCCTGGTGATCTTGGCCCATAATGTCACCGCTCATTCTTTATGTGACCCAGCAGCCAATAAAAGGCTACAGTAGTCACATGCTGATTATACCGCGACTGCTGCATTGCTGTGATTGGCTGGAGGGTCATATAAAGTATGAACAGTGATGTCATCAGCCGTGATCACCAGGTAGGTTGCAGCAGTCGAACGCGGTGGGTTTTCCCTCCCACCCTTTTTTTTAATTTTTGTCCCGTCAGACTGAAGTATTTGTTAGTGTCAGAACACCACTTTAAATTTACTCGTGTGCAAACTGCAGTGAAAACAAAACACACAAAATACGATTTAACTTTGCTTTAACAATCTTCAGCTGGGACTGTGCTCATAGTGATGATTCTGGATAAACTAGTATGACATGGTTCTTCATTAATACCTGATGTTTATTTTCTCCTTTAAATGACTGACTCTTGTAGCAACTCTGATGACAACCTTCTGAAAAATATTGAGCTGTTTGACAAGCTTTCTCTCCGCTTCAACGGGCGAGTCTTATTTATGAAGGATGTGATTGGAGACGAGATCTGCTGCTGGTCCTTCTATGGTCAAGGACGGAAGCTGGCAGAGGTCTGCTGCACCTCCATTGTTTATGCCACAGAGAAGAAGCAAACAAAGGTATGGTTTTCAAAGCGCCTACAGAGTACCACCATTGGAAACTTGGTATACCACACTTTCATGTCCGACATATACAACGCATTGGATTGGGGAAAGAAAAAAGCAAACTTAGTTGGAAAAAGACTGCACTACAGTTTCTTTTAGCACCACCCCGGCCCAAGGCCGTGTATGACAAGAAACCAACAGACGTCGAAAATGTCATATGAATAGGGCCTTATCCAGATTGTGGGATCTATCAGCATAGTCATAGCATATTCAAAGGGTTATCCCACATTGCCATTTACCACCTATACACAGGATCTCTAATAAGGGCGGCATGTATGAAAGGTGCTGCGCCAGATATCTGGCGTCTTTTCAGCCCGATATCAGTCGCAGCCCCGTTTATATATGTTTAAAAGTCCCGCATGCCATTATGAGGCGCATTACATAGCGCCTGTGTCACTTTGTAATGTGCCTGATCTCGGGGGGAGGCGGGGCGCACTAGAACCGTAATGAAGCTACATACAGTACAGACCAAAAGTTTGGACACACCTCATTTCAAGAGTTTTCTGTATTTTCATGACTATAAAAATTGCAGATTCACACTGAAGGCATCAAAACTATGAATTAACACATGTGGAATTATATACTTACAAAAAAGTGTGAAACAACTGAAAATGTCTTATATTCTAGGTTCTTCAAAGTAACCACCGTTTGCTTTGATTACTGCTTTGCACACTCTTGGCATTCTCTTGATGAGCTTCAGTCACCTGAAATGGTTTTCACTTCACAGGTGTGCCCTGTCAGTTTAATAAGTGGGATTTCTTGCCTTATAAATGGGTTGGACCATCAGTTTGTGGTTTCAGAAGTCAGGTGGATACACAGCTGATAGTCCCTAACTGAATGGACTGTTAGAATTTCTATTATGGCAAGAAAAAGTAAATAAAAACGAGTGGCCATCATTACTTTAAGAAATGAAGGTCAATCCGAAAAAGTGGGGAAACTTTGAAAGTGTCCCCAAGTGCAGTGGTAAAAACCATCAAGCGCTACAAAGAAAACTGGCTCACATGAGAGCGCCCCCAGGAAAGGAAGACCAAGAGTCACCTCTGCGGCAGAGGATAAGTTCATCCGAGTCACCAGCCTCAGGAATCGCAGGTTAACAGCAGCTCAGATTAGAGACCAGGTCATGCCACACAGAGTTCTAGCAGCAGACACATCTCTACAACAACTGTTAAGAGGAGACTGTGTGCAGCAGGCCTTCATGGTAAAATAGCTGCTAGAAACCACTGCTAAGGACAGGCAACAAGCAGAAAAGACTTGTTTGGGTAAAGAACACAAGGAATGGACATTAGACCAGTGGAAATCTGTGTCTTTGGTCGGAGTCCAAATTTGAGATCTTTGATTCCAACCACCGCTTGTCCAAAATTGTAAGCGGAGCTGGCAAAGAAAAGGTGAACAGATCAATGGAAAAATCCTACAACTACTCCATGGTTTATTTCCCAAAAAAACCGTGAAGCCAATGGAGAGAAAGGAGGTGTGTTTTTTAATTTTGGTGACTGGGGGCCCCTTTTAATGCCCATGGGTGACACTCATATTGGGGATTTAATCAAAATTGAAGGAATACTGAACCAGCATGGTTACCACAGCATCTTGCAGCGGCTGCTATTCCAACTGGTTTGCGTTTAGTTGGGACATCATTTATTTTCCAATAGGACAATGACCCCAAACACACCTCCAGACTGTGTAAGGGCTATTTGACCAAGAAGGAGAGTGATGTGGTGCTACGCCAGATGACCTGGCCTCCACAGTCACCAGACCTGAACCCAATCGAGATGGTTTGGGGTGAGCTGGACCGCAGAGTGAAGGCAAAGGGCCCAACAAGTGCTAAGCATCTCTGGGAACTCCTTCAAGACTGTTGGAAGACCATTTCAGGTGACTACCTCTTGAAGCTCATCAAGAGAATGCCAAGAGTGTGCAAAGGAGTAATCAAAGCAAAAGGTGGCTACATTGAAGAACCTAGAATATGACAGATTTTCAGTTGTTTCACACTTTTTTGTTAAGTATATAATTCCATGTGTTAATTCATAGTTTTGATGCCTTCAGTGTGAATCTACAATTTTTATAGTCATGAAAATACAGAAAACTCTTGAAGTGAGAAGGTGTGTCCAAACGTTTGGTCTGTACTGTATTTATAGCTTCACTACAGCATTTCTAGGCGCATTACTGCTGGAACAGTTATACCACTTTCAAAGTGGTATACCTGAGCCAGAAATGTCGTCATAGTGCTAGAATTAGCCTGATTTATGACCTGCTGTAGAGCGGGTTCATAAATCAGGCGCATACTAGACTATTATTATGCACTTAAAATTTGTAAGATTTCATACCTGTCGCCCCAAATGTCTGATCGCTGGAAGTGCAGTAAGGAAAGATGTGGGACGCGGAGAGGGAACTCCAGTAATTAGACATTTATTACCTATCGTGTGCATAGATGATAAATGTCTAGAGGGGAAACCTCCTTCAGTTTGTGACAATGGGATGGACACTAGTTAGGTGACCTTTCCAAACTCTGTTTGAAGAGGTTTCAGAAAAAAAAACGTAAGTACCGCTCTATGTGTAGATAAGCATCAGCACATGTATATTAAACTATGTAAGAGCGTGGGAACGGCTGCATATAAAAGCATAGACTGCACCTTCCACCATAGTAGAATAGAAGTAATATCTCCATTCTTGCTGCTGTTGTGCCTGGATTTCTGCTTATATCTGCAGTAAATAAGACTAGACGTGTATTTCTCTCCCACTGCTCAGGTTGAATTTCCTGAGGCACGGATTTATGAAGAAACCCTGAACGTTCTGCTCTATGAGACCCCTCGAGTCCCCGATAACTCTTTACTGGAAGCTACAAGCCGCACACGCAGCCAAGCATCTCACAGTGAAGATGATGAGGGTTTTGAACTGCGAGACCGTGTCCGTCGTATCCATGTAAAGCGATACAGCACATATGACGACCGACAGCTCGGGCACCAGTCTGCGTATAGGGACTGACTCTCTACAACATAGATGTTTTCGGAGAACGCGGTGAAGTTCTCTTTGCCTAGTGACTTTTACAGACCAAAGTCGTTTTATAGGAAAAACCCACTCACCAGTCCCTAACATTGAAGACTCGTGAATGAAGTTATCAGTCATCCAGTGTAAAGATTTGAATGGATGACTTAAAGTTTTGGGTATTGGAGTTGATTCCATTTTTAGCACAATAATCCAGAGGACAAACACGTCTTATTAGGGAGCTTGATTCTGTCCTTTATCCCATACATGTCCTTTCTTTATCCCTTGACATTGAAGGAAGGGATACTTATACTTTTAGTGACACATACATTGATCATCTCCATATTAAAATGGTTCCTGAACTAAACCCCGAAGAACACTTAAAAACTGTAAGGGTTTAAAATGCCCAACTTCAGAACTTATAGCAGTCCTCCAACATACACTTTACACAGAGGAAAAATACATTATAATCTTTTTGTCACAGATGGTTTAGTTCTATAATAGAAACAATTTTTATCGCTGTAATAGTTATTGGCTCTAAGTGCACTGATGAGGCTGATGTTAACCTTGCTCAATCTGAACCAGCCCAGCTGCAGTTTAAAGCATGGAGGAGGTAAAATACATCAGCAGTCTAAATATCTGATGAGACAGTGTAGATGTTAGACTACCCAGAGTCTGTTTTGGCAGTGCAGTTAATCTGAAGACCTTGATCATGGCTGCGCTCTAATGATGTTAAGCTAGAAATCAGCCTGACAACCAGCCGTGAAGGACGTAAATAGCAGGTAAACTTCACTGATGTTTACTGACTTGCATGTAATTGTTAAGATCATAATTGGAACTCTGCTTTAGATAGTTTAGCTCCTGCCTGAATGAGAGATGTCTCTGTTCATTCTGCATCCTAAGGCTATGTTCACACAGCTTAATTGCGGGATGTATTTCGCCCCGCAATTACGCAGTGGGGGCGGGGCGGCCGGCAGCCTGCCGGCCCCATAGATTTTCATTATTCTCGGCGCGTATACGTATACGCCGTGAATAATTGACATGTCACTTCTCTCCCCGCTCGCCGTATTGTACGAGCAGGGAGAGGAGACGTAATCCATAGTTCTCTATGAAAACTGTGGATTACCGTGATGACTGGGACGTATCTCGCCCCGTATTTCGTGCAGTACGGCGCGAAATACGGGGCGAGCTACGTTCCAAAATAAGCCGTGTGAACATAGCCTTAAAAAGAACCTGTCAGGTGGTTTCTGCTAGCAGAATATAATGGAGGGAGAGGAGCTGAGGTCTGTCATATATAGATTTCATGATTTGGAGCAGGAAAGTATAAGGCAGAAAAAATACTGCTCTAGAGACAATGGGAGTCCTGCTTACCCCACCCACATACAGTGATTGACAGCTTTTCCTGTATTGGTGTGTGTACTGAGCAAGTCATTGACCACTGTGTATGCATAGGGTCAGCAGTACTTTCTGTTTTTTGTTTTTTTATCTGTTCCTTACTCAAAAACCCTGTTCCACATCATATCAACCTATATATCCCAGAGCTCCACTTATCTCTCGCTATCACATCTTGCTCTCAGATAGGGGAGCTTGCATTGTTTGAGTATGCTCATACGGCGTATTGCGGACGTATTTCGTCGCATACTGTACATTTCGCTATTCGTCTGAGCCTCAGAAGTATGCACAGGCCAGAGTGTACTTCTGGAGCACTCCCACTGACGTTCCCCATGTCAGTTCCCCTCATTGAGAGCTATGAATTACTGTATTTGCGGGGTCTAAATCGGGCGTATTGCAGTGCAATTATGCGGCGAAATACGCCATGTGAGCATACCCTTTCACAGAAAACTGGCGACAGCATTGAATTGAGTAGATGCCCTTGCTAGATAGTCTACCAGTGTCTAATGTGCCAGCTAGTTCACAGGTAAGGTTGCGTCTTCTACACTAACCACTCATGACTTAAAGGCCCTGTTTACACGACAGATTTGGCCGCGGGTTCCGACGCGGTTTCCGCGGCCATAACCGCGGCCAAATCGCGCCTAGTTTATTAACATGGTTTCCTATTGGAAACCGCATTAATATTCACACTCCGCGGGTTTGGCTGCGGTTCCGAGGCCGCGGCCAAACCCGCGCGTGTGAAGAACTCTCCTGTCAATTCCTGACAGGGAGTTCTCTGCGCGGCAGCTGGGCGGTGCTGCCGCGGGTGGTGGGCGGCTGGGACGCGGCTCGCGCCGCGGTTTGCCCCCTGCTAATAATTTGTATGGGGGCAAACCCTCGGCACAAACCGTGCCCCAAACCACGCCCCTCAGTGCCGAGGTCACGCCCACTGCCCGCGCCGCAAACCCACGTCGGGAGACGCGAGTTTGCGGCGAGGCCCGACGAGGTTTTGGCCGCGGGAACTGCGGTGAGAGCCGCGGCGAAACCTGCGGCCAAAACCGCCGTGTGAACGGGGCCAAAGGGTTTTTTGAATTGTTTTCATGTTGACTTGTCAGATGCTTTGATCATTAAGGGTCTGGGTGCTAAGATCCCCACCAGTTGCTTAAAGATCGGGACGTGCTCAGCTAGATGCTGTGCCCCTTCGTTTTTGAGCTATAGAAAGCCTATGCATACTGTAAAGTGTAAAAAAAAAAAGCTATTTACAGTTAGGTTTTTTTTTTTTTTAAATCTATTTTTTTTTTTACAGTGTTGCCATTGATAGATCGGGCCTTGATATTCTGCATTATCTGGGAGAGCGCCTTAGGCTATGTTCACATGCCTTATTTTGGGACGTATCGGCCCGTATTTCGCTCCGTACTGCGCTAAATACGGGGCGAGATAAGTCCCAGTCATTACGGTAACCCACAGTTCTCATAGAGAACTATGGATTACGTCTCCTCTCCCTGCTCGCACAATACGGCGAGCGGGGAAAGAAGTGACGTCAATTATTCACAACGTATACGTGCCGAGAATAATAGATATCTATGGTGCCGGCGGGCTGCCGGCCCCCCCGCCCCACTCCCGTGCACACGGCGTAATTGCGGGCGAAATATGTGCCCGCAATTAAGCCGTGTGAACATAGCCTTAGGGTGCACAATATTCGCCTACACTGCATGCAGCCAATACATATGTCATGACCAGCTTATAATAGGAGGTGCCATTTGCTATAGAGAATGAAGCATTTATGGCTGAGCTCAGAATGACTGCATTGTTAAGGAGTATGTGGTAGAGGAGCTTATTAAGGAGACCACTATGGTATGTACATGCGTCTGTTCAGACACCACTTCTCTGCCTTGTGTGCACTTGGCCTGTTTGTGCTTGAGTTTTAATTTATATTTTAATCTAGACTTTTTAAATTGGTAATGTACAGTAAGTGCAGTTTTAGGCTTTTTTGTTTTCAGATTTTTATTGTTTCTATTTATTATTACCTTCAAGGCAATACCGGCAATGAATAGTGCATCAATGAGTGCTGAGACTGGTGGCACAGCTGGCCAGACAGTGAAATACATTATATGGGGCTTTATTTATGAATCCTGACAAATACTAAGTCTGTCTTTGCTGCTTATTGTAACCAATCAGAGCTCAGCTATTATGTCTTAAACTGCTCTGATTGGTTCCTGTGGGCGAGACACAAAGATGGTTTTACTGTAGTGAGATAGTTTTGATAAATTAGGTTGTAAAGCCTCCATATTTTTTTTTTAATATCTGTAATCGAATAATTCTGTAATTTTTTCTAAGCCAATTTCCATGTCAGGTGCTGTATTGGGCTCTTTAATATTTGATAAACACTAAATATAGGAGATCAATCAAGCGCTGCTTTACTTAAAGGGGTTGTCCAACAGACAACAATCAATCTTTAAGGGGTTTTGCCACGATGTAATGTTGACGTGGGATCCTCCAAAATGGGTATTTCATCACTTTTCTAAATATATGTCATTAAAAAAGTGAAGCCTGTGAGATCTACAGCCTGACTAAGATGCCCTCAGTTTCTTGACAGGACACTTACAGGAGCTGATCTGGTTGTGCTTGCATGTTTGCACTTCTTATCTGATGACAGGGAACATAAAGGAGCTTGCAAGGGATTGGGGAGAAAAAGCAGTGAATGAGCCTGTGTCTTTTGTATAGAGAATCCACTGGTTGTAATGTAATTATTTGAGTGAACATTGCAGATGCTCTCTGCTCACCCCCCCTCCCTTTACCCCTGACTCAGCATGCTGAGTTAATCTTCTCTCCTGAGCAGATAAGAGTTGAGCAACTCACTTCTTGGCAAAACCCCTTTAAGGGAATTTAGACTGCTGGAATAAAGAATTAAAAAAAGAATTATCTCCTGGTCCCTCGCTGCTGCCACACTGGAGCTGCTCCTTTGCACTTCTAGGTTGTTGTCTTGACACAGTCCATACACTTACAATGGAGTGTGAGCCTTTCCTGGGGGTTAGGAGGAGAACCTGAATATGAAGAGGAGCAGGTCCCTGGGAAATTTAGAGCACCAGTAGCAGGGGACAGGTAGGCAAGTATAACTTTTTCCTATTTCCTTTTTCCTGCAGTTTTACGCCATTTAAGATTACTTTGCTTACACTGGATAACCCCTTTATTTATGCTACCTAAGGTTGAGTGTGGTCGACATTTAGGGTGGAGGCACGCATTTTTTAAAAACATTTTTTAAATGTAATACTTTTTTTGTTGCCCATAGCAACCAATTAGAGCTTGGCTTTGCTTTTTCAAACTACTGTGGAAAAATGAAAGCTGAGCTCTAATTGGTTACTATGGAAAACTTTTTTGTTTTTACTTTTATTGTGATACAGTTTTGATAAATGAGATTCAGAATTTTTCTTTCTTTTTTTTTTTTTTTTTAAAGAAAAACACCCCACAACTATGCCTTTTTAAGCGAAAGCCAGAAGTAGATAAAGGGATTTTCTCAGTACAGGCTTTCACAGGCATTTCGAGCTTTCTCTCTCTTATGCTATGTCTAAAACGGTCGGACATTCGGCAGTTTTAGTATTTAGAAACCGCTGAAAATCCGACTTAATAACATTCACATAGACTTTAATACAAAAAAACGTCCTCTAGCCTTTACAGATCCTTTTTTTTCTGACGCCGGTGGCTTTAGGTGTGTGTCCAGCGGGAAAATTAATACAGAAGTCTCTGTATTAATTTTTGGGCGTCTCTTGTCATGTTTTTTGGCAGCGCCAAAACAGCCCAGGGGGGTTAAAATTGAGCTTACATTACTACACTAACTCAAAACAGTTCAAAACGTCTGGAAAGCTTTGCCAAAAAACTAAAGCTGTTGGAAAAATGACCGGGTTTTTTGACAGTTTTTGACAAGGTTTTTCTGAGTTTTTTTGTCCTATGCTGTGTGGCCCTAGCCTTACCTAGCCTTACACCTTCAAATCCAGGGGCGTGTCTCTCCTCCCAGTAGGTGGTCCTCTCCTCCCAGAAGGCGTGTCTTCCCTCACTGAAGACTGGTGTGAATTCTGTGTGAGCAGTGGAAGGGAGAGGATGTCATAGCTCTGCAGACCTCCTGCACAGGTCAGTTCTCATGTCTGCAGAGCTGTCGCCTCCCTCCACTAGCTCCTTGTAACCAGAACACCTGTACTCGTATAAACGGTTATACATACAGCCCCCTAATATTACATAACGTGACATCTTGTCGTGTCTAGCAGAGTGTATTATATGTGTGATACATGGGTGGAAGGGAGTGAATTTAGCATTGCCCAGATCCTTCATATCACAGCTGTCACTGGGAGCTAAGTTTCACTTTCAGTTTGACACAATTCAGAGGGGAGTAAGAACAGAGAGTGCAGGCAGCCAATCACAGCACAAGGGGTGTGTCCTGTCCAGGGGGCGAACTAAATATCAGGACATCCAATCACAGTAAAGGGGGTTTGACATGACCCAAGGCTACAGTTTTAGGTGTAGAACACACAGATTAGCTCATAGCTGACATACTAAATGATTTAGATAATACAAACCAATTGCAAAAGTGCTTATTTTTACTGCCCCCATCATTACAGATATATTTGTAGCGAGAAAACCTCTTTAAGCAGAAAGGAGAAGAATAAGTTCTTTTATTTTTTTTTCTTTCCTTTTTGAATCCACTCCTAGTTTTAGATCAAACAGATGAATAAAAAACTGCCCCACAAATGCAATGTATAAATCTTTCCCCCAGGATTCTTATGGAATATGATGGGTGTTGTAATAATAGAAACCGTTATTTGCACTTTGCTCATCACGGTTTACAGTTTTTAGCTTGTGTGTCTCTTAATACTTTAAAATGTCTTAACATTAAGTTTTGCACAATGGATTTAAGCCCTTGTTTGTGAAGGTTTTCCTTTAACGGTGACAAATCTGTTTTCTGTATTCAGGCAGATTTCTTTTTCAGCACTTAGCCATCACTGACGGAAACGACACAAACAATTTGGGAATTACTGGGGTTACCCAACTTGAAGAGGTTTTAAATGCAAAAAGAATTGTTAAAAAAAGCACAAAAAAACAAACAAAAAGATGCATCTAAGAACTGTACTAATCAACAAGTTTTTATTTGACTATCACTTTGCAGCACCTATGTAAATGGCTCTGTGTCTGCAGTGAGTTAAGCAGCTCTCTCCAAGCAGAAAACTCAAAAAACTTGGCCAGAGTGAAGGTATATTCTGTAAATGAGCTGCAATTTGTAACTTTGTTTCCTGACCTATACACTATGAGTTTGAAGCTACTTTCTGTCAGACAATGTAAAGTCTGTAGTATTCTGTTGTTTCCCGACCTCCATGCAAGATCCTTGTGAACATGAAACAAGGAAAATAAATATTCTGATGGGGGTAAGATGTCATTGCCTTGCACCTTTTAGAGCTTGTCTGTAGTAATACATATAAGGATGTACAGAATTGGACTACACCAATTTATAGTCTGTTACTAAGGATACACATACATCTGGGTAGGAGCTGTAGACAAAACATCGTAGGAGATTTTTAATGAAGTTCCAGCTGTTTCTTTTTTTTTTTCTCTCTGATACTTTGGAGCAATAAAAACAATAAAAAAAATAAATGCAACGGCGGTCATATCCTTTAAGCACGGAAAGTGACCATTATGTTTCAGGGAGCAGGTCTCGCTGAGATTCTGTTAAAAAGGCTTAGCCTTTGTTGTATATAGCAGGATCCCCCCATCAAAATTAGTATATTGTTCTTTCTGTTAAGTCATTCATTTGCTTTCAAAATATTTTCTGTAGTTTTGTAGTTTATACAAAATGTTTATATCTACAATTTCAAAATGTACAATTTGTCGATTACAGTCTTACTCCTAAGGCCTGGTTCACATCTCCGTCGGAGGTCCCTGTTCGAAACCTCCGTTGAAGATTTTGTCGGGAATTCTAGAAAAAATAGCACATTTTATGCTGTTTTTTTTTCTGTTAAAATGATGGATACTGCAGCAGAAACCTAACGGATACCATTGTAGTCGTTGTGGCCAGTCGGTTGCTGTGGGAGTCCTGGAGTCTGTGGTAAAACAGATCCGGCTCTACCGTTCTAATGGATGCTCTAAATTAATTCGCCGGCACAAATGTGAACTAGACCTAAAAAGTTTGTTTTAAAAAAAGGGTAATCATTAAGTTCTGGAGATATGTTGCTTGCTTTACCTGTGCCTTTAAACAGATTGAGATCAGTTTGCCATCCGTACATTAAGGCTATGTTCACACGGCTTAAAATGGGACGTATCTCGCCCCAGTACGGCGTGAAATACGGGGCGAGATATATTCCAGTCATTACGGTAATCCACAGTTCTCATAGAGAACTATGGATTACATCTCCTGTCCACGCTCGTGAAATACGGCGAGTGGGGAGAGAAGTGAAATGTCAATTATTCATGGCGTATATGCCCCGCCCCCGTACACATGGCCTAATTATGGGGCAAAATACGTCTAGCAATTGCTGCCATGTGAACATAGCCGAAAAGTGATCGGTTGCTTGGGAAATTCTCAACTGAGCTTGCTTTAGTCATTAAAAGGGTTGTCCCATCTAGAAAACCCTGTTGCATATGCCCTGTTGAGGCATATAAATACTTATGACCCACTCTGCCAGTTATATAGCTATAACTCTGGCGGACTTGTTACATGGTTGCCCATTCATTTATGCGATTACTATATTGCCTCTGCAGCAACGTACAGAATTTTAGAGGCGCTGTCTATCACTGTGGCATTTATGTTCTAAGATAGGTCGTCCAGGTAAACAATTTCTTTTAGGGTATGTTTACATTGGATATACTGCAGTTTTCCACTATGGATTTTCATGGCAGAAAATCCTCAGCACATTATACTACCAAGAAAGTGGATAAGTAACCAATCTTATCCAGACTCTACATAAAAAAATAATACTCTTTGCCTACAGTGAGGATTTTTAAAGCATTTTAATTTATATTGTGGAAACGATGCAGATTCAACACTGGTTTTACCCATTGACTTCAATGAGGGAGTAAAAATTGGCAATATAAATGTTTTGTTTGACTTTGCTATGGAATTGCTGTTTATGTGCAGATTTTAACTTCTCCAGATTCTGCAGCAACAGATTAGAAGCAAAATGCTGCGGCTTTGCTGTTGCAATACAGAAATGCTACCAGTGTCTGCAGCGTTTCTGTCCCGTGTGGATGTAAACTTAAAATTTCTCTTCCTGAGTCAGTGCAAAGACTATATATGCATCAAAACCGTCTTTATACATAACATTTACTGTAGATACATGTGTTTTATAAAATTCATATACTGTATAACAACAGTCCCAATTCTGATCAATTCTTTAGTCACAGCCTTTGTCTTGACTGAAGTCGGCTATACATGTTTTCCCACTACAGGGCAACAAGGTTCACTGGTGATGCTTACACATGTGTGGGGAGCAACTGTTTGCACAGTCTTGGAAACTCTTTTGATGTCTACAGAGAGAAAACCAGCACTGCCCTTACATGTTGCATGAATATATGGAAAGACTACTTTTTCAAATTATGAACCTGTATGTGTGGCTTAAGGTTTCTAACAATCTCCAGAAGATATCTGCTGTTAAAAAAAAAAAAAAAAAGAATATGGCTCCTGTTGTAGATTTATGGCATTATTCTTAATTCTAAAATGCACTCTTTAGTTTTTCCAATTCACTTTTTTTGCCTGGCAGTTTTCTAGTAGAAATAGGCTAAGTAGCCAAAGATCAGTATTAACCATCTCATTCATTGTTGATACAATTTCATTATTTTGAATAAGGAATTCAATATTCAGTCCTGTTTTGCTTCTGTTGCCTCCTAACTTATTTAACCATAGAATAATTTCTGTAATTATAGGAATTTATAGGAATTTTGACTGGAAAATAAAACACTAACTTTTTAATGACAATAAAACATAATTATTACAAAAGACGCATATGTAGTCTTTATTTTATGTTGTAAGACCTTTCATTACTATAGTAGACTGCTTTATCTACATTGAAAGGGAAGGTGTGTCAGAAAATGACTTGCTTATCCTTTGGCAAAGGCATCTCTTTTCTTATTCTCCAAACGGTGCTTTTTATTTTTTCCATTTTTCCATTCACATAGTAATTCGAAGCATTTTCTGGAAAAAAAGGTTATATTTTTAACGGTACAATTTAATGTACTGTGTACTGTCCTAGAACTTAAAAATTCTGCTTAATAAATGACACATTAAAGAGGCTGTCTGACAAAAAATAAGTTTAATGATGGTACAGACGATGGGAGAAAATAACAAAAAGCAAACATACTCGCCTCTTAACTCGTATTCAATATAGCAATGTGTCTCCTGGTTATATTCGCCGGTCTTCTGCTTTCTTCCAGCTCGGGCCGAACAAAACCGCAGTAATGCAACTTGGTTGCAGTGGCCATGTTACAAAGCCTGTTGCACATGTTCGGAAGCAAGGCTATAAGGGTATGTTCACACGGCATATTGGGGCACGTACTGTACACATTGCAATACATCGGGTGTTTTGGAAGCATGCGCTGCTCAGCATGTAATTTCAAAGCACCGGTGGGGGCCCATTCACATGAATTGTCAGCGATGCGTAAGTGCCGCGAACAATTGACATGTCACTTCGTCTCTCCCTGGCGTACAATACATTCATATTGTACGCCGGGGGAGACGACGCGTAATTGATAGCTCTTGAGAACTATGAATTACCGTAATTGTGGCGCACATTTTGCCGCGTATAAAGCGCAATGCGCGTTGAAATGCACGCAAATACGCAACAAAATAAGCTGTGTCAACATACCCTAAATGATAATGTCGCACAGTGTAACCTGACCACTGCAGCCAATCAGCAATGATGTTCCATTCCGCAAGAGCCGGAAGACTAACAAAAAAAGACCAGGAGGAATGTGAGTTAAGAAGTGAGAATGATTTTCTTGATTTTCTCACAACCCCTGTGCTATAGTTAAACTTAAACAGGGGAGATTGACAAACCTTTTAACTTTATTTGGCGGAATATTATGATTGATAAGGTTTACCATGTAGCTATTTTTAACCACTGACTTACACAAAGCTGCACGAGGTCTTGTTTTTGCGGGATAGCAGTAATTTTTATTGGTACTATTTAGGGGTCCATATGACTTTCATTGCTTTTTAATAACATTTTTTGGAGAGTGCAGTTGAGGTGGCCAAAAACAGCAGTTCTGGCACTGTTTTTATTTATTTTTTATTTTATGCTGTTTACGACTTGGGGGTAAGTAATGTAATATTTTAAAAGCTTTTACATTCAGTATGCATATAAATTGTGTATTTTTTCTTGTTCTTTTATATGCTAAATAGTAAACGGCTGTGAACAATTGAAAAAAAACAATGGCAGAATTTTTTTTTCTCTATTACTTCCAGAAGGAATCAATAGAAGTTAATAAGTTAAATGCAAATCATAATGGACCCATCAAAAAATAAATCTCGTTCTGCAAAAAACAAGCCCTAATGTCTGCCAATAGAAATATAAAAAAAAAAGTTATAACTGCAATGCAATGATGGAAAAAAAATAATTGCCATTTAAGGTTAAAATCTGATTATAACAGTAAATCTTTACTTTTTGAACAAGTTTTCTAGTTTCTATGCAGATAAAATCTACTTAAGGGTTTAATAAAGTAGTATATACATTGCATTATCTATTAGTTCCACTGTGTAACTCTGTATTGTAGAAACGCTCTTTTCTCGTTGTTATTTCAGGTAAAAGTTTCAGGTAAAAAAAATTTCAGGTTTTCAGGTAAAAATCAGTTGATGAACAAGCCAGCTGATGGCACCTTTCATGCAGCAAAATATGTCTACAGGCAGAGGAATCTGAATGGAGGGCTACAAGAACGATCAGTCATTTAAACCCTTCCTGATAATTGCCCCGTAAAAAAGGAAACCGAACAAGCTTCGATCAACTAATCTGGTCAATCAAAGCTCTTTAAGAGCAGGAAATCTGTCCATGTAAAAGGATCCATATATTTAATGTTCATGTTTGAAGCAGGCTGCTTAATGTATGCCCCAGACACGTGCAACTGTATGACTCCAGGTTTGAAGGGCTAAAAGCATCATGCACAGACAGTTGAGTCACATTATTATGACCACTTCCTACTTTCGACATGGCTTATGAAAGAAGTCGTGTCATGAGCTGGCTTGGTGGGTATAAGAGATGGGTGATAAAAGGAGCAATTTATCAAAGTTGCGAAAAGGGATGGTAATTCGTATCAAGGGTGGCAGTATTTCTTTAAACTGCACAGTTTGTGAACTGCTTGCATACTTCTGTGGTTAAAGTGTATCGTGAGAGGGCAGACTGACACACTACAGTAGAGCAGCTCACCACCAAAATTAGCCAAGGGGCTACTAGGCGTGTCTAACACAGAAGTTCAGAAAATCCTATTGTGTATGGTCATTGCACTTCTGCAAATGAAGTTGCATCAGCAGGTGACTTCAATTTTCACCGCACTTCATCGCAAATGAACCTCCATTGAAGGGCCTTCTCTGATGAGTCATTTTTTATGCTTCACCCGATGGATGGGACTGGTGTGTCAAATGACAGACAACAGAGAACAAACACCCTACAGCTATTGCTGGAAGAACACAATCAGGGGGTGGCAGTTTATGGTCTGGGGAATATTTTTTGTGGCATCCTCTGGTTCACTCATCTATGTGGAAGGCACTCTTGACTGATAGGAGTATGCATCCATCCTTGCAGATCACGTACACCCATAGATGCTGATGGCTTTCTCTAGGGTGAATAGAATCTTCCAGCAACACAATGCGACATGTCACCCAGCTAGCAATGTCTGACGTTGGTTGGAAGAGCATGACCAAGACTTCCAAGGATTACCCCGGCCCCCTGACTCCCCAGACTAAAACCCGTGGGAACACCTTGATTGTCGTGTTGGCTCTATGGACCCTCCTGCAGCTGTGGGATGGAGTCAGCATGGCTCCACATACCTGTGACAACCTACCAGGACCTGAGTCACTCCCAACCCGTCTAGTTGCGGTCTGTGCTACACATGGTGGTTACTCTGGCAATGTGACTCGGCTGTGTATCAGGATCAGTACAAGCTAAGTAAAGGCATATACAATGTTACTCGATTTTATTAATTTGATATAAATACATTGCTGCACATTTGCCAAACTTGTAATCTGCGGCAAAAATAATGTTGTACGTACTTTACCCCACATTTATCATGTGTTTTAGACATTTTCCAGACACTTCTGCACCTTGTCCAACAAAAGGGACCTTGGTAAAAGGTATGTGGCTTTGTGAAAGTGGGCACGAGCCACCGTGCACCAAAATTGCAGCCCAGATAGCTGCATTAAGTAAGCAAACTTTAAAATGGTGTGAAGTTAGACTACACAGTTCTAATGCACCAGATTTATCAACACTATGACAAAAGTAGAGCATTGTAAGACTGTCTAGTCTAGCTTTGAGTTAGATAGTAATGATATGTCTGCCCCATAGACTGTACAAAAGGTGAATATGTATGAGTAACAATGGATTTACCTTGTGCTACCATAGTATGTGATGACTGTGGCAACAAGTCATAGCATGATACACAAGTGGTAAAAACCCATAGAAGCAAGAATTTCAGTAGAAAGCATACTGCACCAAAAGTGCAAGCAAAGTCTTGCAGGCAGTTTTCTTTGCAGTTGTACTTTTCCCATAGAAGTGAGCAGGTGAAAAATACAGCATCCGGTTTGGTTCACACTGTGTTTTTTGTTGCATATTTTGCAGTACTGATGGTAAACCAAAATCAGGAATGGATCCAAAACAAAGAAGAGGTCCAAGCCTTCCCCTTATACTTCATCCATCTGTAAGTTTTATTCCTGGTTTTAACTTACAATTGGCCCCACTTGAAAATCCAAGTTGTAGTCCGCACGACTCAAATTTTGTTGTGGTTGGATTTCAAAAATAAACTTTTTGCAACAAACTTGTGATGTTCCTTAATCTGCCATATTTTAAGTCACAAAATGCATCCCAAACATCTGTATGTCAAATCCATGTCCACAACTGCATAGAGCTGAAAGGGACTCATTTTTTTTTTTTACTGCAAATCCATTGGGAAAAAAAAAACTAAAATCCACATTGAAAACTGTGTCAAAATACTCGTCGAATGACGTGGTTTGCCGGACGGTATTTGTCTTGTTTTGCGGCTGTCCCCACAGACGGTGAGCGATGAGCGGAGAAAAGCCCTCCCCCCTTCACTTTGAGAAGCACATATTCCGGACGTAAGATTGTGCTTCCACAATGTTTTGCGGCCGGACCGCGGACGGCAAAACCGCTGGACGGAAAACCCGTGCAGTGGGGACTGCTGCACGGGTTTTCCATAGAGCACAAGTGTGCTCATTTTTGGCCGGTTTTTCAGGCGGTCTGAAAAACCGCAAACTGGCCGAAAACCCGTGCAGTGGGGACATGCCCTTAGAGTGACTTTACATGCTGCAGATCTGTTGCAGAAATATCTGATTGGGAACTGCAAAAACAACACCATCATAAATATTAAATGGATTTTCTGGTTGCAAAATTTACTGCACTGAAACTGACGTGTGAAGTTACTCTAAAAGAAAAAGAGACTGTACCGATTAGGGCATCTTGTAAAATGTAATTTTATTGTAGTAAAAACAAGTTCACGTTTGATCTGTTGCTACACTTACACCAGTCTAGCTCTGTCTAACTTAAAAGCAAGAATTTCAATATAAAAAGTTCTTCCTTTGCCAGAGAACTGCACCCAAGTTTTTCTGAAAGCCATAGCATCAGCTGACTTCACTTTATTGGTGGAAGCCAAGACCATGCACTACAGTGGTGTGAAATTACAGTCTATCCGTATCAAAGATAAAGCCATCCTTCATCATTCCTGGAGAGTAAGTCTTATAAATCACCTGTATGAAGAAAGTATGAGAATTGAAGTAATGTTCTTGCTGAAATTAGGTCTTTGGTAATGACGTTGATCTAATGCCATCTAGTGGGGGAATGTGGTATTGAATTTTTTTTTTTTCATTTCTACTGGCACTGTTTCTTGAAATACATTAAAAGGGTTTTCTCATCATACAATTTCACAGAGCCACAGCCAGCTTTATGCTCACACATCCTGTTCAGGCTGTGGATGTGTCTATAGCATTGATCGACACATCAGCTCAGCTGTTCCTAGCTGTTTCTGTTACAGTGTCATGACTTGTAGGAGATTTATAAAGTGTAATATGTAAGGCTACAGAGCTCTAAAGAGTGAATGCTTCTCATTTATTAAAGGGGTTGTCTGACTAAAAAGATTAGCTTTCAACATGTAGGGAACAGTTTTTCAAATAGATTGCTTTATTTTTCTTTGATGAGGAGATAAAAGTGATTTCATCAGCTCTAAGTGCACACAGGTTTCTCTAGGTTTTACCGACCTACTTTCTCTGCTATTTGACTTATCTGATAGCAGGGGGTGACGTCACCACAGTGCACAAGACTGCTTGCAGCTTGAGAACAGAGTGAGTTATCTCAAACAAAGGAGACTAATAACTTTTGAGCTCTGTAGCTCTCTGCCCTATAGATAACATCTCCTACTCTCATGTCCGTGCAATCAGAAGAGCTGGGAATACAGAGCTGATATGCTATTTTTTTTCTATTTTACTGGGGCCCGGGAGCATTTTAAATAATTGTTCGATGAGGTCAGGGCCGTTCCTAGGGGCGGGCAAGGCTGGCTATAGCCTGAGCCGCCGAGGCTCCGCTCACCCGAGGGTGTGCCGCGGCCGCCCGCCTCGCCCGTCCGGAGGTTAGCCCTTGACTCTGTGTGGCCGATGTAAAACAGCCGCACAGAGTCAGTCAGCAGCTGCACACTTGCTGTGCATCTGCTGATACAGGGAGGAGGCAGGATGGATCGTTACCCTCCTGCCTTTTCCCCTGTATGTCTCGGCGTAGCAGGGGGAGCACGGCTTTCACTGCGCCCCATGTGACGCGAGATCTCCTCGGCCGGCAGCTCTGCCGGCCCAGGAGAACCCTGGGAGCTGCGTGACAGCGTAAGCGGCGTGATGACGTCATGCTGCAAACACTGCTCAGCAGCTCCCGGAACTGGACACGTGTTTTTTTAATTTTATTATCATTAGCTGCAGGGGCTACTACCTGACTATAGGGGCTTTTACCTGGCTATAGGGGCTACTACAGGGGCTACTATCTGGCTATAGGGGGCTAGTACCTGGCTATAGGGGCTATTACAGGGGCTACTATCTAGCTATAGGGGCTACTACAGGGGTTACTACCTGGCTATAGGGAGCTACTTCAGGGCCTACTACCTGGCTATAGAGGCCTACTACCTGGCTATAGGGGGCTACTACATGGCCACAGGGGCTACTGCTTGGCTACAGAATACACATTACCTGGCTACAGGTGGCTACTACATGTCTACAGGGAACATATTACCTGGCTACAGGGGCTACTACATGGCTACCGGGGGCTAATGTCTGGCTACAGGGGGCATATTACATGGCTACCATATGAGGTGCTATAGATGGGGAGTTTGTATAGAGATAGGAATTGGTAGAGAAGTGCTGATAAATTGAGGAGTCTAAGATGTTTGTTTTGTAAATTCTACAGTGAAGAGTCGAAGCCAGGATAAGTCGTCATGGTGGTCTGAGACAGATGGAGAAGAAAAAGAGAAAGAGAACAACTCTTCAGAGACGTCTCCTGTAAGTGCCTGGATATTACTTTACTGTTATCACTTATATGTCTGCAGAGCCTGTGTACAGCTGGTATCCACCACTGTATGGTCACCATATGTTGGTAATATTGGTTGTAGTATAATGGTTTGTATTCAGTAATGGTATGGTGTATTATTCAGTCACTATGTGGTGGCGATATGTGGTCATGGTGTTGCGGTATTTGATCACTATGTGGTGGTGATATGTGGTCAATGGTGTGGCAGTATTATTTGGTCACTATGTGCTGGTGATATGTGGTCTTAATAGGACGTTGGTACTATTAGCCTTGTACTCTGGTTTTGTGTAGCAGTGTTATTTGGCAACTGTATGATTATTGTTTAGTAGTTTTATACGTAGCACATTATGTTAAAGCTTTTTGTATATTTGGTTGATGGTGATGCAATGTGTCACATCGTTGCGCATTATGTTACGGGAGGGGGGGGGGGCGAAATTTCTTCACCTTGCCCTGAGTGCAGTTTAGCCTAGGACGGCCCTGGATGAGGTAGACAAACCCTTTAAAACTGATGCTCATCTGCATCAGCTATATCTTATTGGGTTCACAGTTATTGCCCAGTCTGAGGTATCCATCAGGATATCTTATCTGACAAACAAAGGAGACTAATTACTTTTGTTTACTTTAGCTCTGGACTTTAAATAAACATCTTCTGCTCTCATGTCAGAGTAATTATCAGACCTTTGAGTACCAGAGCTGATATGTTATTTACCCACAGCCTGACCAGAAAGAGACAGAATGCATGAGTGAAAGCTGCTCTGTGAAACAGCATGGTGAGACAACCCCTTTAAGTAAACAAAATCCATTGCTAGGAAGAGGTGACTTTGCAGGAGGTGACTCACCATGGGCAGGGCTGTATTTATAGATTGTACTGCCCCAGGCACTTAACCTGAATACGCCCCTATTTCCCAGCTGCTGCCACCAGAAGTTGCATAACCACACCCTTATATAAAGCCACACCCCTTTTACAAGAGGACACGCCTACTATACTCAACTATGTAACGGTTCTAGAAGAAAACTTATTGAGGGGTTTGGCATTTCCCAGCTTTCCTGGACTGTTGGATAGCCTATTCAGCATCCAGGAGAGCTGGGAGATGCCGCCAAAGTGTGCCTGAACCTAAACCATTACAATACAACCAATATTGCCACCATAGTGGCCATAAAGTGGTAGATACCAGTGTACACAGGCTCTGCAGACATAAGTGAGAAACAAAAATGAGTCCGCTCACCTGAAGACTGTATTCAATTGGGTAGGATAGAGCCGGCTACACCCACTGCCTCGTGGTTTCAATGTGCATATGAATTCCAAGAAAGCCGCTGCATATCCACCATTCAAAATTTAAAAAATTCGTATTTTATTGGAACATCATGTAAAAAAATATAACATACAAGTGTATCCGAGATACCCACGCATTGCTTCTAATATTTGGATACCTAGATGTTTTTAAATTTTTTATTTTGTGGTTTTGTGTTTTATATGAATCTTGATCTTTGACCCAGATTGTGGGAGGAGCATGGTCATGTGACCATGTTGCACTAAGATTTAAACATGAACTCATCATTACTTACCTAGCTACGATTAAGGAAATACTTTTAGGGATCCTAGTCCACTTGCCTCATGTTCAGTGCTCCTCCATGCGTGGGTATCTTGGATACACTTGTATGTTATATTTTTTAACATGTTGTTCCAATGAAATATGAATTTTTTAAATTTTGAATGGTGGATATGCAGCAGCTTTCTTGGAATTCATATGCAGACATAAGTGATTACAGTGTAGTTACATTTAGAGACTCACCAGATACGTCTTCTATGACTGGAATTGTTCTCTTTCCCTTTTCTTCTCCATCCAGTCCAGACCTCCATGATCACTTCTCCTGGCCACGATTCGTTCCTACAGAATATACCACACAAACATCTTAGAATTGTAATTTTTCTACCACTTCCCTACCTGTGCCCACTTATGTACAAACTCCATATGGAATAATAAGTGGAGGTGAGGAGGTTATGTGGTAATAAGGGGAGGTGGTAGGCATTGATAGGTGGACAGGTTATGAGGTGAGAGATAGAGATGGTAGGGAGTGATAGGTGGAGGTGAGGGGGCTGTGAGGTGAAGGTGGGGCGTTTATAGGGTCATAGGTGGAGGTGGTGGAGGTGAGGGGGCTATTGGTTATTAGGCGGAGAGGGCGGGTTTATGACATATGCGGTGGAGGTGGTGGGGGACGAGAATTGGAGGGGAGGGACCAATGAGGAGTTGTATTTTGTGTTGGAAATAGGAACCATTAGGGAGGGGGGTACAAAGCACAGCTTACAGGCACAATCTCCTTGGGAGAGGGGGGCAGAGGACCATCCACCTGGAGATTGTGCTGTGGCTGTGGTCTGTGCCCCCAGAATCATATTGTGCAGGTTGAAATTCATACCCTGCAGCCCCAGAAGATCAACCGCAGGCATGATGTTCAGAGGGTGCAGAGGATGAAGTTTAGTACTATTATGTTTTCTGTAGTGTTTTTATTTTTTTACAGGTTTCTCTTTGGACTATGTCAGACCAGCGATGGATCCATTTCGTTAATAAAATGGTTAATGAGGGCTGTTATTGGGGAGAATTTATTTAAATAAAAGCTTTTTTGTGTTTTGTCTTAATTTTTTGTCCATTGAATTTTAGTGTTATTAATGGAGGTATCTGACAGACGCCTGTCCATTAATAAGGCTTGGACTTGGTGTCCTTCATCGGTGGTTTTTGTCACCCCGAGGCTGACACTAAACCAGTGTTACTATTACCCCACTACCCAATGCACCAGGGGTACTTGGAAGAGCTGGGTAACCATCAGAAGCAGACCCTCTAATGTGATGGTCTGCTTCTGGGGAGGCTGCAGGTTCGTATTTTTAGGGTGGTGAGGGACCAGTATTAATGGACCTTCACTTTCCTGATAGTTTAGGTTGACTGTTGGGGTTTTTTGGGAAAAAGGGGGGGGCCCCCCTTTGTTTTTAAAAATTTTTTTAAAAAAAAAAATTATTTTTTGAAAAATTCCTGAAGGGCGACCCTGTAATCATTATAGTGAAATGCCCTTTCCCCAAAAAATAAATTTAAATTTTTGGGCCCACTTCTGGATTTTTCCAGTACCCCTAGTGCTTGGGGTTTTACTTGGGTAATAGTGACACGGGGTTGGTCTCAGCCTTGTGGTGCTGAAAAACACTGCTGGCTGACACCAAGCCCCAGCGATAATAATGAAGAGGCTATAGGTTAAAAGGGAGATGGGGGTTTTTTTATAAAAATATTAGGGGGAGGTGGTGGGGATGAAAAAAGGGAAAGGTGAGGGACCAATGGGGATTGTATTTTGTTTTGGGAAAAATGGGAATGCAAAGGGGAGGGGGGTTTTAAAAGCACCCCCTTCGGGGCCCAATCTCCTTGGGGAGAGGGGGAAAGGCCCACCCAAACCGGGAAAATTGGGGTGCGGGGTGGCGGGGGGGCTGTCCCCCCGGGAATAAATTTGTGCGTAAAATTCATACCCCGCCCCGGGGAAATCAACCGAGGCGGGAATGTTCAGGGGGCCAAACAGGGGGATGAATTTTATTTACTATTATTTTTTCTGTAGTGTTTTTTTTTTTTTTTATGGGTTTTCCCTCTTTGGACTATTTTGGGCCCCAGTCAAAAGCCATTTATTTTAATAAAAGGGGTTTAATGGGGGGCTGTTGTTGGGGAGAATTTATTTAAAAAAAAAGCTTTTTTGTGTTTTGTTTTTAATTTTTTGTCCATTGAATTTTAGTGTTTTTAAATGGAGGTATTGACAAAAGGTTGTCCATTAAAAAAGGGTTTTGGGGCCCTTTGTGCCCTTTCCCATCGGGGGTTTTTGGGTCACCCCGAGGCTGACAAAAAAACCAGTGTTACTATTCCCCCACAAAACCCAAAGAAACCCGGGGTTTACTTGGAAGGCTGGGTAAACCATCAGAAGCAGCCCTTAAAAATGTGAGGATCGGGTTTTTCGGGGGAGGCGCGGCGGGTTTTTTTTTTAGAGGGGGGGGGAAACCAGTATCCAGGGGCCCCTTCCCCACCCTGATATTTTGGCGTAGCTTTTTGGTTTTGGGAAAATTGGGGGGGTCCCCATTTTCAAAATTTTTTCAAAAATTTAAATTATTTTTTTGAGATCCGAATTGGGAAAACTCCTAAATCTTACAGGGGCATGCCGATTCTCAAAAAAAAAAAAATTTAAAAGGGCCCATTTTGGGGCTCTTTCTTGGATATTTGGGGTAATAGTACACGGGGTTGGTACAGCCTTGTTGTGTGAAAAACACTGTGGCTGACCCCAACCCCCGTGATATTAATAAAGGGGCATCTGTAAACCCACCCCCACTAAAAAACCACTGGAAGAAAATGTAAAAAAAAAAAAAAAAAACGCACAAAAAAAAATTTTTAAATGAAAATAAAACTCCCTAACAACAACCCTTCTTAAACCCTTTTTTTTTAAAAAAAAAAAATTGATCCAGGGGTTTATCCCACATAGCCCCAAATGAAAACCCAAGTTTCCCAAAAAAAACCTATAAATGAACCAAAAATGAGAAATTTTTTTATACACGGCCCGGATAGCCTATTTAGCATCCAGAAAGCTGTGTGATTTCTCCAGTCCGCATGCTATTCCGGGGGGGGGGGGCTTGGGGAGGGAAAGGGGCGTTATCCCCGCTTTCCTGGATAACCTGGATATTTCCCAAACCTGAATTTAGGGAAAACTGGGGATGCCCCCTCTCCCCCGTGTGGGGATCCAGTTTTCCTATCATAGGGAAAACTGGATTCCAATTGTGAAAATTTGGGGCCCTCAAACCCCGCTTTTCTCAAAGTTAGATGGGGCTTACAAGTATCCAGGAAAAAGCGTGATGGGCCCATCACGACGATGGGCACCCAATTCGATTTTTTAAAAAAAAAAAAAAAAAAATGGGCCCACCAGGCCCCCGGGGCCCTTTCCCCACACATCTTATGGGGAACCCTGCTGGCTTCCAAACCCCCCCTAAATCTCTTATGATTCCCCCGCGTGCTGGGCCCCTCCCCACACACTCCTTTTACCCGGGCAAACCTCAAATGCGGCCCTCCAGCTGTTTGGGAAAAATCAAAATCCCTTTAATTTCCCACTTTCCCGAAATTATAAAAACATGATGGGAGTTTAGTTTCCCAACAGTGGAGGGCCGCATTTGAGGATGGGCCCGGGTCTATATTACGCTGCATTGCCCATCCCCCACACACCCCTATAAATGATCTATGCTGCCCAACCCCCCCACACTCTCTATAATATCCCTGCTGTGCTGCCCATCCCCCCCACACCTTTTTTATGACCCTCTAGGGAGCCCCTCCTCCCCCCTCTCTTAAAAATCCCTGCTGTGCTGTCCCCTCCCCAATTTCACTTCTATACTGACCCCGCTATGCTGCCCATCCTCCCCTCTTTTTTACTGACCCCGCTAAGGGGTTATCCCCCCCATACACTGTTTTTTACTGACCCGGAATACTGCCCACCGACCCCATTTCCTGTCTATACTGACCTTGCTATGCTGCCCATCCACCCACACACTCTCAATACTGACTCTCTATGCTGCCCACCCCCTACACTTCTATAAAAATTTTTTCCTTTTTGGGGGGTTTCTTCCCCCCCCACCTCTCAAAAACTGACCCCGCTGTGATTCCTCCCCTTCTCCCCCCCCCCAAAAAAATTGAGATGGGTAGCCGCAGTCTTTGGTCTTTTAGTGCCGTTTTCTTTCTGGGGAGAGAGGGGTGGGGATTGCTACTCCTTTCTCTCCTTTCCCAGCAGTGCACCGCCAACGGGTGCCTAGTGGGAAATACAGCCCTGACCATGGGGGGACTGAAAGACAGCAACTTAGAAACAAAGAGGAATTTAAAAGAGAGCAAGAAGAGGTGCAGAGGGTGGCCGGGGGGGAACCCAGAGAAACTTGTGTGCTCTAAGGGAAAAATAACAATCTTCCCCCACCCCAAAACCCAAAGCCAACAAAGCAATGTATGTGGGAAAGTTTTTCATTTTTTCTTCCCCCCATGTTTTAAAACTAAAACACGTAGTGGAAAATCCTTTTAAAAGGGGTTTTCCCACCTAAATTTTTTACCCTTTTTTTTTGGTAGGAAAACTCCCAAATGGGGTTTTTGGTTTTGGATTTTGACTTCACCTGATTGAAATCACTGACATTCTGGGGACATTAAATGACATGCTGTGGAATTCAACATTCTTACTTTCTGGTCAGTTAAAATATCTCTGCTGCAAATGCATTTTCTTGTAGATTTTCTAACATCAAATAAGGATGGAAAATCTGCAGCAAATCTGTTAGATTTAAACACAGCCTAAAACTCCGGTTGGGGGGTGGGGGGAAAAGGCAGACCCGAAAAATTTGGGGCCGGTACAAACTACTGAAGTCAGCTGAAACTGAAACTCATTACAAAAGCTGCAAATTCCATTTGTGTCTGTGCTTTGCTGTGTTCGCACTGATATATTTTCATTTCATGTAGAATTTATATATCATTTGTCAAAGTCAAAAAAGGATCCCAACAGATACCTTTTCCTACTTGAAATATTTTACTTTTTTCTCATGGGATCTGTTATTGTCAATAGTTAAAGATTTGTGCACCATACATAATCTATACTAGCATGTAACCCACATGCAGACACATTGGGACACATTTATTAAATTTGTCGTTTAAACGCCAAATTTCATGTGCATTAAAATAGCCTAGAATGCGACTGATTTATTAACCCACTCTACAGCATTCTAGCTATAGGACAACATTTCTAGCTAAGGTATACCACTTTGAAAGTGGTTTACCTGTTCCAGCAGTAATGCGTCTAGAAATGCCATAGTGAAGCTATAAATTTATAGCTTCATACGGTTCTAGTGCGCCCCACCTCCCGCACCCCCCCCAAATCAGGCGCATTACAAAGTGCCGCTGCGCTCTGTAAGGCCATGTTCACACGGCTTATTTGGCCGCGGAATGGAGCCGTACTGCGCGCCGGATTTGCGCTTCAGTACGGCTCCAATCCGTCCCTGTCATTACGGTAATCCACAGTTCTCATAGAGAACTGTGGATTCCGTCGCTCCTCCCCACTCTGCGAATCCGCTGCGGGGGAGAAACTGACATGCACATTATTACGGTGCGTACGCGCCGTGAATAATGAGTGTCTATGGGGCCGGCGAGCAGCTCCCCGCCGCGCCCCCGCCCTTATTCAAGCCGTATTGTGGGCGGGATCCGTCCCGAAAATATGGCTTGAATAAGCCGTGTGAACACGGCCTTATGCGTCTGATATTGGTGTGTGGGCGAATTTACGCCAATGCGAATAGGGCTGCACTTGGTGTCGGGCTGAAAATACGCTACACTTCTGGCGCAGCCCCGTTCAAACATGTCGCCCATTGTATATAAATGTCATAAATCACAAAGGTTAGCTAAAGAGCAGAAATGCCAGCTACAATTTAACTAGGGGAGGCAGAATGGACGCCCTCCGGCATGGTCCGCCAAGGAACTTTAAAGACAAAGGCGGTGCACCTTTCTGAGCCACCCATTGCTAGATCCATTGTCAAACACTTGTAACAAGAGACCATACTCAAATGATGTTATGAAATTTTGGTGGTTTCTCATACTACTGCCAACTGATATGACCTGTCCCATGATTTCTGTATATATGTAAAATCACCTACAGTTGTGTAAAAAAGTATTTGCCCCCTTCCAAACTTCTTAATCTTTTGGATGTTTGTCAAACTTCAATGTTTCAGATCAGCGAACAAATTTAAATATTAGGCAAACATAACACAAGTAAATACAAAATGCAGTTTAAAAATGAAAGTCTTTATTATTAAGGGAAAAAGTACCATATTTCTGGACTATAAGACACACTTTTTCCCCCCCAAATTTGGGGGGAAAATGAGGGTTTAATTACTTTCAAAAAAAAATTTTTTCCGAATGCCGGGTTGGGGGTCAATTTTTAGTAAACGTTAACATAATTTATTCCGCACGCTGTACAGCATAGAAGAACAAAAATCCAAACGGCAAAATTTCATATCCCCAAAAAATTGGAATAAAAAGTGATCAAAAAGTTGCATGTATCCAAAAATGGTACCAATAAAAACTACACTTCAGCCCACTCTTTTTGTTTCAGATTCTTTTTTCCTATTTTCCTCCTCTAAATCCTAGGTGTGTCTTATAGTCCGGAAAATATGGTAATCAAAACCTACAGGGCCCTGTGTGAAAAAGTAATTTCCCCCACTCCCCCCTTAAAACATAAAATAACTGTATTTTCTCCCATCTTTGGGAAGCTGAGTTCAATTTCCTCAGCCTGATTACTGCCACACCTGTTCTCAAGCAAGAAAGCACTTAAATAGGACCTGTCTAGCAAAGGGAAGTAGACCAACAAATCCTCAGAAGCTAGCCATCATGGGAGATCCAAAGAAATTCAGGAACAAATGAGAAACAAAGTAATTGAGATCTATCAGTCTGGAAAAGGTTATAAAACCATCTCTAAAGCTTTGGGACTCAGGGGAACCACAGTGAAATCCATCATCCACAAATGGAGAATACATGAAACTGTGGTGAACCTTCCCAGGAGTGGCCGTCCATCTAAAATTACAGAAGAGTGGAACGACGACTCATCCAAGAGGTCACAAAAAGCCTATACAACCAAAGAACTGCAGGCCTCACTTGCCTCAGTGAAGGTCAGTGTTCATGACTCCACCGTGCAAAAATGGCCTGTATGGCAGAGTTTCAAGATGAAAACCACTGCTGAGAAAAAAGAACATAAAGGCTCATCTCAGTTTTGCCAGAAAATATCTTGATGATCCCCTAGACTTTTGAGAGAAGATTCTGTGAACTGACGAGACAAAACTATAACTTTTAGGAAGGTGTAAGACCCATTACATCTTGCATAGAAGCATCACAGCATTACAGAAAAGGAACATCATACCCACAGTAAAACATGGTGGTGGTCTGGGCCCCCCAATGAGCCATAATCACCTGAACTTGAGCCTCATCTGTGTAACTCATTGGCGTCCTGAAAATCATTCTGCGCATACCTGGAACTACCGACGTGCATCACAAAATGTAGTGCGCATGCCTAGAATCTCCAGAGCATGTCTCCGAGTTGCCGGAGCTCGTAATCCATGTAGTGCGCATGTCCGGAATCTCTGGCGCGTGTCTCCAAATACACTGCGCATTTCCGGGATCATTGGCACACCTCTTCTATATAAAATGAAAGTGCGCATCGGCGCACTACAAAAAGAAGTTTCTTCAACCATGCAACCACATGGTGCGCGCAAAGCCGTCCTACCCCACACAATGCCATGCGAGTCACATAGGGCAATATTAGCCATATTCACAACATTCTGAGGTATAAATCATACACATCTACACTGAGATTATTATGTAGATGTTCATAATACAGTGTTCATAAGTCAATCATAGATAGACAATACTAACATGTAGCACTACATAAGGTAAATTTATAAAGAAAAAATAACAAATATACTAAGTACTGCTCATGGCAAGTTGACTGGCAAATGGGGGTAATATTGTTGAAGGATGAGTAAATATTGGACTTCAAAAAATCAAGGTTCTCAGACATGGGTGTGGGGGCAATTACTTTTCCACACAGGGCCTGTAGGTTTTAGTAACTTTTTCCCTTAATAATAAAGACCTTCATATAAAAACTGCATTTTGTGTTTACATGTTATGTTTGTCTAATATTTAAATTTGTTTGGTGATCTGAAACATTTAAGTGTGACAAACAACCAAAAAATTAAGAAATCAGAAAGGGGATAATCACTCTTTTACACCACTGTATTGTTGCAGACCAACCAACGGAGATAAACCTGATAACAGACAAACTGCTTTTATATACAATATTTTTTTGTTTTACAAAAATATATGGGTCCTACAAGAACTGAGAGTACAACCCTGTGAAGGCATCCTAAGAATCACCTGCTGCCTCCAAAAATTACTTGCCAAGTTATATTTAGTTTGGTTGAAGAAACATATATGTCCATTAAGTTTAAATGGTTTGTCTCACTACAGACATTGATGGCTTATCACTAGGATATGCCATCAATGTCTGATATTGTAAGGGTCTGGAGGTGGATCCTCTGGACCACCGCAGGCGATGGCGTAAGCCCGCACCAGGGTGTGGAATCTAAGTGGGTCCCGGCATTCACCAGAGCCTGCCGCAAAGCGGGATGGACTTGCTGAAGTGGGAGTCCACCAGGTCACTACCACTAGCGGGGCTTGCCTGCGGTGGCAGCCAAGGCGAGGTACAGGATCGTCAGGCAGGCTCGTAGTCGGGGACAGGCAGGCAGGCGGCTGGGGCTCGTGAACGTAGACAGGCAGGAGGTCAGGGCAGGCGGCAAGGTTCGTGGTCGGTAAACGTAAGCTGGAGGTTCAGTACACGGTAAGGCAAGACAAGAACACTCTGGGATGCTTTCTCCAATGAAACATACACCAAGGATCCGGCGAAGGCCGCCAGGGAGAGGCCAGACTTAAATAGGAGCAGCGCCCGGCAATGACCAGTTACCGGCGCACTGCCCCTTTAAAATTTCAACTGGGCCCCGGGGCGCGCATGGGCCCTAGGGGCGGAGCCACGCACCGGGAGATGGAGACAGGCTGAGCAGGAGCACGGCCGGGTAAGTGAACGCCGGCGGTGACAGGGGGGTGAGCCGACCCCGAACCCGACGTGCGGGACAGGGCTCCGCTAGGTCCAGGAGCACAGGCGCGCCTGCGACTCGGGACAGAGGTCGCAGGGGCGTCCGTGACAGATATGTCGGGATCCCACTGATGGGACCCACACCATCTCCTAAAAAAGCCCTGAAACATTTCAGTTCAGAACGGAGACTCAAGTCTATGGGACTCTCCCATAGACTTGAATAGGAGTTCCAAGTTTAACTGATGCTCGGCTGTAATTGGAACTCCCATTCCTTTCAGAGAAATTTTGGGCTTCCTTTAGGAGAAAGGTACGGGTCCCACACATATGCCATCAGTGTCTGTAGAAGACTTGGTTATGTTTTGGGGCTGCTTTGCTGCATTTGGCACAGGGTGTCTTGAATTTATACAGGGCACAACGAAATCTCAAGACTATCAAGGCATTTTAGAGCAAAATGTGCTACCCAGTTTCAGAAACTGGGTCTCAGTCGCAGGTCATGGATCCTCCAACAGGATAATAACCCAAAACACGCAGCTAAAAACATCCTAGAATGGGTAAGAGCAAAGCATTGGCTATCCTTAAGCTGCCATCTATGAGCCCTGTTCTAAATCCTATTGAACATCTGTGGAAGGAGCTGAAACATGCAGTCTTGAGAATGTACCGTCACACCTGAGACAGCTGAAGCAGTTTGCTTATGAGGAATGGGCCAACATACCTGTAAACAGGTGCAGAAGTCTCACTGAACATTACAGAAATCAATTGTTTGAAATGATTGTCTCAAAAGGTTGTGCAAAATATTAAGTTAAAAAGAACCTGTCACATAGATTATTCCCCCCTTGCTGAGGGCAGCACAACTAGTGCAGACCTTTCTGTTTCCAGCGCTGGGTCCCTTATTCTGTAAGATGCAGCAGTTTTCGAGTATTTAATGCTCAAATCTGCAGTTTTCAGCCAGAAAAGAGTCAGTTTTTTCATGCCCTGCCCACCTGAGGCTAGCCCAGCCCACCTCAGCTGATAAACCTATTACTGTCAGTGGGTGGAGTTAGCCTTTTGTGGGCGGGGCTAACACCTGCTCATGAATAAGATTTGAGCATTAAATGCTATAAAACTACAGCATCTTACAGAATAAGGGACAC
Organism: Phyllomedusa bahiana; assembly: GCA_025379985.1. Classification (NCBI taxonomy): domain Eukaryota; kingdom Metazoa; phylum Chordata; class Amphibia; order Anura; family Hylidae; genus Phyllomedusa; species Phyllomedusa bahiana. The sequence goes on along the minus strand of JAODAL010026639.1, from coordinate 2,019 downwards.
AGCGCTGGAAACAGCAGGTCTGTCACTAGCTTGTGCTGTCCTCAGCAAGGGAGGCATAACCTATGGGACAGGTTCTCTTTAAGGGTCCCATCATTTTTGTGTTGGCCAGTTTCATTATTTTGTTATTTTTAAGTTTTTCGGTTGAACCATGATTCCAAAGCAATATCTGATTTTCATTAGTTGATTAGTTTCAAGTTATAGACCACATGGCAGGTTCCCTTTACTGCTTTTCCTTTTGCTTTAAAGTGAACCTCTTAGCTACTTTATGCTACCTTATCTGAGAGAAGGATGTAATAGAGGAAAAGAGGCTGAGCTCTATGATATGTAGGTTTATATGATTTTGAGCAAGAAAGAATAAAAAATATGAATATGACTCCTTAAGAGACAGTCCTGCCAGCATAAAGTGATTGACAACTTTCCCAGTATCAGTGTGTATACAGAGCAAACTGCCCATTACTCTATGTGGGTGAGGTAAGCAGTACTTTCGCTTTCTCTTTTAGTATTTTATCTGCTTTTTACTCAGAAATCCTGTATATATAAAATATATATATATATTATATAAAATTATAAATATCACAGAGCTCAGCTTTTTCCTTCCTTTTATCATATCTTGCCCTCCGATAGTTTCCTTTAACTCCTTAAGACCGCCACCGTTCTTTTGACGGCGGGCATTTCAGGTCGTTCGTCTGCAGCGACTACACAGCCCTGATCCCAGCGCAGCTCCTGCAAGCACCGGGGAGTGGGGGAACCTCCGCTCCCCGGTGCTTTAACCCTTTAATTGCTGCGGATCGTCACCGCAGCGCAATCAAAGGGTTTCCCTGCACTGTCGGGTGATCAGAACACCCGGTGACCGGACAGAGTTGGGGAATGGCTGCACATTTCAGCCCTGGGGACTTGAATAGCCCCAGGGCTGTCTGTGTAACAAGCCAGTGATCAGGCCAGACTGCGAGCTGCCCTGACCACTGCCTGTGTCAGACTGACACAGACTATAATGTATTAGCATATATGAATATGCTAATACATTAATAAGAGCAAAAAAAAATAAAAAATAACACAGTTCTCCCTTCATGGGATTTAAAAAAAAACATAAATTAAAAAAAGAATAAAAAAATAAATAATAAAATAAAAATAAATATATAAAAAAAAATTGTGCATACATTACACACACAAAAAAACCTACACATTTTAGGTATAAAACACGACCGTAATAACCTGTAGAATTAATCTAACAAGTTATTAATTGTGAGATGTGAATATTGTAAAAAAATGTAAAAAAAAAAAAACCAAAAAAATTGAAAAAAATTGAAAAAAAATTCTGCAATTATTTATAAGTGAACTTAAACTATTCCCCCATAAAGTACAACTCAAGGGCGAATAAATAAGGATCATACAAACCTGGTCATTGAAAAAATAAAAACGTTACAACTGTTGAAACAGAAGGAGGCAAAAACTAAAAAAATGTTCTGGTCATTAACTACTTTTCAGGTGTTCGGCTTAAGGGGTTAAAAGGAAAGGTTTTACCATGTTTTTGACTTAACGTAGGCTTGACTTCTAGTCTAAATTTACAAACGGTCCTAAGCCTTTTTTTTTCAAATTTGGTGCAAGACTGACATAATAAGCCAGAAAAAGTGTCAGACCAACAACTTGACAGACGTGATCCATTCATACTGTGCTAGCTATGGTAATGTTCCTTTATTATAATATGTTTCAGTCATTGAGAGAACACTCAGGTGAACGTAACCTTATGACTCACAGAACAGAGCACTCTTCTGTGTTATATTGATTTTACTAATTGTGTGACTGTTCACAAAAGGTATCTGTACATCAGTGACAAATGCTTTACTCATTATGTAGCCCACACCAAGAACATTGTGCTGTGATACCAGAACCACCAGGATTTACAATGCTCTTAACTCCTGTTAATGCTATGGCTCTATCATTTCTCTATGCTTTGTTCATATCTGTGTTATGGCTTCCATTTATAATCTCAATATGCTCTGGCAACATTACAGTTGTACT
>JAODAL010026638.1:0-56373 GCA_025379985.1 Phyllomedusa bahiana | reverse complement strand
TTTAAAATTTTTTGGGGGGAAAAAAAAATTTTAAAGGTTTATTTTTCCCCCCCAATCCAATGGGACTTTTAACCCCTTAAGGACCAGCCTGTTTTGACCTTTTCCTGACACAGCCCTATTTTTAAATCTAAACATGTGTCAATTTATGTGAGAATAACTTTTTGACACTTTTACCTTATTCATGTGATTCAGAGATTGTTTTCTCGTGAAACATTGTGCTTAAGTTAGTTAAGAAATTTTTTCCATACAATCCTGTTTGTTTGTGAAAAAATATCAAAAATTTTCTTGAAAAATTTGGAAAAAATTTGCGATTTTGAAAGTTGCATAAATTTCTGCGTGAAAGGGACAGATAATTATTCACCACAAAATAGTTTATAACTAGCATCTACCTTTATGTCCATTTATAGGTTGGCATCATTTTTTAAATGTCTTTTTTTTTTTTTTACACATTAGAGGGCTTGAAATTTAGTAGTAATTTCTCACATTTTCAAGAAAATTTGCAATATACATTTTTTTGGGGACCACTCCAGTTCTGACGTGGCTTTGAGGGGCCTGCATTGTTAGATACCCCCATAAGTGAGCCATCTGGAGAAACTAGACCCTTAACGTTTTACAAACACTATTTAGGAATTTTTATAACCCTTCAGATATTTCACAGAAATTAAAGCAAAGTGGGGGTTTGAAATTTCAAAAATTTCACTTTTTTTGCAGTTTTTTCAAAAATTTATCCATTATTTCACTGGAATACGGTAAATGTGACTGGGTTTAAATGCAACTTTAATATCAAATTCCCCAGGTCTGCGTTTTTAGAGATTATCCCATTATGTGGCACCTAGTGCATTATTTGGCTACCCATAAGCCCCGAATAGGAGGAGCACCTACTTTACTTCTGGGGTTTCTCATTTTCAATAGGATTTTTTTTAGGCGCCATTTTCAGGTTTTGGGGGACACCTAGGTGCTAAAACTTAATAAACCCCCCTAAATGACGATATTGGAAACTACACCCCTTAATGAATATATCCAGGGGTGCATTGTGTATATTGACCCCAGGTGATTTACAAAATTTTTTTTGCATAAGGCTGTGAAAATTAAAAAAATTTTTTTTTCAATAATCTGCAATTTTAGCTTAAATGTTTCTTATATACTAGGAATCCTGGAAAAAAGAACCCTAAAACTTTGTTAAGCAAATTTCTTCCAAGTTCGGCAATACCCTACATGTGGGTGTAAACTGCTGTTTGGGACACATGGAGGGCGTTTAAGGGAGGGAGGCGCTATTTGGCTTTTGGAACGCAGATTTTGGTGGGGCCATGTCGCATTTGCAAAGCCCCCAAAGTAGCAGAACAGGCGAAACCTTCCAGAAGTCGCCCCATTTTGGATTCAACACCCATCAGGGATCTCATCTAGGGGTGTACTGTGCATTTTGGATGCACAGGTGTTCCATAGTTTTTTTTTAGCATTGGGCAATGAAAATGGGGGGAAAAACGCAGTTCGGTCATTGTTTTTTGAGTTTCAATTTTACAGCATTCGCCGTGCAGTGTAAATGATGTGATAACTTTACTATGGGGGTCGGTACAATTACAATGATATAGATTTTATATAGTTTTTTCTGTTTTATTACTTTTACACAGTAGAAATACGTCTATAAAAAATTGCGTTTTTATGTTGTCCTATTCTGACAGCCATAACTTTTTTATTTTGCTGTGTGCAGAGCTGTGTATGGGCTTGTTTTTTGCGGGATGAGTTGAAGTTTTTATTGGTACCATTATGCGGTGTGAGATGTTTTGAACAAAATACAGCAATCTTGGTAGTGTTTTTTATTTTTATTTTTTATAGCGGTCACTGTACGGTATATATGACATGGTGGATTTAAACAGCAGGTCAATACGATTACACCGATACCCAATTTGTATATTTTTTTTATGTTTTACTGCTTTTATACAATAAAAACACTTTTATTCAACCAGGAAAATACGTTTTTGCATCGCCATAGTCTGAGAGCCATAACTTTTAAATTTTTCTGTGCTTGGAGCTGTGTAGGGACTTGTTTTTTGCGAGATGAGTTGACGTTTTTATTAGTATCATTTTTGGGGGGACAAGGCTTTTTGATCGCTTTTAAATCCATTTTTTGGAGGCCAGGGTGAAGAAAATACTGCAATCCTAGTAGTGTTTTTTATTTTTATTTTTAACAGGGCTCACCGTGCAGTATCCGTGATAAGTTAGCTTTACTCTTTGGGTCGCTACGATTATGGCGATACCCTATTTATATAGTTTTTTTATGTTGAAGCACTTTAAAAAAAAAAAGAAAAGTGTTTTTAGTGTGTAAAACAATATTTATGCATCGCTATCTTCTGAGAGCTATACATTTTTTATTTTTCCGTATACAGAGATGTATAAGGACTTATTTTTTGCGGGATGAATCTGACGTTTTTAATTGGTACATAATCTTTGGCGGTTCTAAGGACGTTTTTGATGCTTCTTTATTCCATTTAAGAGCTGGCGGGATGAACATTAATCTTTATTCGGTGATTGTTTTTTTTTTTGTTTTTTTTAATTGCCTTTCACGTACGGGTTAATTATACAGACAGATTTACGTAGGGCAGGTCGTTAGCACAGCCCGGGGCGATACAAACTATGAGGTACTTTATTTTTTTTGATCTTTTTTGGGGCGATATGGCGTTTTGTAAAGGGGCAGGAAAAGGGCGGTTGTTACGTATTGTTATTTTAGTGTTTGTGTTTGTGTTTTACTTGGTTTTTCCACGTTTTTTTTACTTTTTTTCACTTTTTCACATTTTTTATTTTACTTTTCCCCATTAGGGATTGTGATATGAGAGATATTTTATGATCACTTGTCTAACATTTCAATAGGATAATCTGTGCATAGGCTTGTTGCTATGATTGGTTCCCTATGACACTGTTCAGTCACGATGCCGGGCCATTGCCACAGGGGCCACTGGTGTCTCGGGCATCGTGTGACGTCACAGACCAACCCGGGCGAAGGCTTCTCTGCCTTCCGGGCTGTCTGTCATGATAGGGCAGGAGCTGCACGGATGTGCAGGATCATTGTCGCGCTGCTGCCATACGACAGAGACGGCAGGCTGGAGCAATCATTACTCCTGCGTCTCTCTTAGTTAATTGCGAACTCCTGATCGTCGCGATAATTAAGGGGCTTAACGCCCCCCCGGAGCGATCTGGGGTCGGGGCCGACACGCCTGCGGGCGATTTTGTCAGCTCTGATATTATACTCAGCTTACACCTCAGCGTGAATCGCGGCCCCCCGCGATTTCCTGCTTTAGTGAGTTTCGACGCGATCCTCAGGGACGTATCATACGTCCTGGTGCCCGTGTAGAACACCCCAATACGTACCTGGACGTCATTTCCGTTATCTTAAGGATACTTCTTAGGTCGTTAAGGGTGTTATTGTTGGTGCGACTGACGTGCATCAAATTGCCATTAACGCTTGATAAGTTCGCGTAGATTGTTGGTGAGGAACGTACAACACTAATCACTCCTTGTAAGTAAGACTCACTGCTGCCCCTCCGGTTTTTCTTCCCTCTAGTCTCACGTGCCATGGACCTCCCTATTATTGTCTGTAGCCATGCTTAATGAAGGTGCAAATATTCTCCTGCATCCGGAAAGGCAATACCAAACACGCCTTCCAGCTTACTATGGGCATTATTTGTAGTCCTTATGCAATCCAAAGTTCCGGAAGTTCAGGCGGGTTGATGTGAACAGCGGGCCATCTTGCTACACCTTACTAAGTTCCTATACTCACCTCTCCTCTGTGCATCTCTGGTCACTGTATAATGTAAACTGTGATATGCAACGGTCGATCTAGTCGATAACGTTCTTGCCGCACACCTGCAAACATCACAACCAGCCCCGCTATCACTATACCATTTGCTCACCTAGCATCTGGGGACTCATTCTATGTACCCTCATACTCTTTAGCCCCTATTTTGGACTTTCAAGTGATAACGGAGGGAAGTAGGGGAGGAGCACAAGTTGCCATTTGCCATTAGCTATTGGTTGGCCAGGACTCACCATCTTGCAACCCAAATTAAAGGACTCCGTATTTTTCCAATTGCTCACAGCACTCAACACTGCTGCTGCTAGGAGAGGGAACACATTACTCAGAACTCCCACTCGACATCCTTGGGGTAGTGCAAACAGGTCCTATCATCTAAACTCCACTACAAAACGTCACCGTTGGACAAACTACTCGTACCCTAAGGGTGAAAGACTCTCTGGACCCTAAAAGTGAATCCTCAAAGTCACCTGATGTTTGTACGTCAATTACCTTTCAATTTGGGACTACACTAGCACCAACTCCTACCCTTCATGTGGGGGACATTGTTTTTCAGGATATTACGGCAGTTGTCAATCCTGACAATGGCCATCTGCAGACTTCGTGGTGGCATAGAGGCATAGACAAATTGTTCACGCGGTTGTAGAGAGATACAGCTCAAAGCACTGTGTTCTGACTTCAGTTCACATTCTGTATGGTGTCGCCTTCTCCCTTGTCCACTGTACTCGTCTCCTTTCGAGCAGGCAGATTAAACTGTGAATTAACATTATGCCTAGTGCTATTGGACCCGTATATTACTAACGTATCCCATTCAACAATGTGTCTTTGTGCAGCTGCTCGAAACATAAAAACTATTCATAACGTACCTTGATAGTGGCCCAAAAAGCGCAAGACATGTTCCAATCGCTTTGTCCTTACCCTGTTTTCTTTCTTGCATCTCTGTGTTCCCACCAATGCTCTGTGTACCAGGCCCATACTCACTGCGTTACTGAGCAATAAGCCTCAAGTCCTCCTACAGTACACTTGATATACGATAGCTCGGTACTTAACCTGGATGCGCTATGGCCAAATCGTATGAAGGACCTAACATGGCTCCCTCCCTTACTCATCAAACCACAAACTCTCCAGGACTACCGTTCACCCTACTCAGGAGTATAACCTCAGTTCGTTGCAAACTATTCCCATATTCCCTCCACACCAGAAACATAGACTGTCATCTCATGGACTTACCCCCTACCTGTCGGCCTGCACCACACCACCTCCACATCACCTTCCTCTGACACTGGATTCTTTTTCTCTGCCAGGTTCAATTATTTCTCTTTCATCATGTGCCAGGCCACAATACCAGGACAAAACCAATATTACGTGCCTTTTTACACCACCGGACAAGGCAGAATAATCTATCTGATCTAAATGCCAGCCTGATGTAAAAAACCTATGCATTTTACCGTGCATCAGCCAGATGCTACAGAAGACATATTCTGCCCCTTTGGTAAAGTTACTATACCATGTTGCCAGCATCACAGACTTGGGGATGTCATTTTGTCTGTATCATCAAATTTAGCTTTACAAGAAGACACTGGTGGCAGATTTATCAAAAGCAGTTGCGCCCCCCTGTAATTATAGCTCCATTGCATCCAGGAAACCAGCCTTTTCGCAACATTTTTACTTATGTGTCTTTAGACAGTTTCAGAAGCTTGCATCCTCGTCCGACAATTGAGAAGGGGTAGTGGCTCATTAGAATGGGGCGTGGTTTTGTGAGTAAAGGGGCGTGCTTAAGTGTGGGACCTCATAAAATGCGCCCCAGATTTTGTCGGCTAGTTTCTGGTGTGGAAAGTTAAGGACAACTTTTGTCGGGTGCACGCAGAGTTAGATCTAGACACAGTTCTAACATGCCACAGATTTATCAACACTATGATAAATGTCTGGCACATTATAAAACTGTCTAGTCTAAGTTTCACTGGTCTAAAAAGTAAGACACTTATGCATAAATCTTGCCCCACTGTTGTGGATTCAGTACGTATACTCATCTGGGGAAGTGTTACTGCGTGTTCTTCATTCTTGGGCCAAGGACTACGCTTGGCTGATAATCCTCAGTGTATATCTTAAATTCTAATCTCTAGATGTCCAAACTGAATCCGGGGAGATTTTTATCTTTCGGATGTACTGCCTTTATTCCAGGCCCATGGTTTTGTCCATGGAACACTAATGTACAGATCCTCTCTTTTCAACGCATTTGTTATATGATTTACATTAAAATCCTTTTGGGGACTGTGAAACTATGCAGCTAAATATGCCAGAGCTATCTGGAAAGTCAAACTTCTCTCAAATTGCCTAAGGCACAGATTGGATTCATCCCAAAGTTAAAGAAGGTTTCTATTGTGAAACTATTTAATCGAGCTCCCACCAGGGCTCTATGTTCAGCAGACATCATCTCTAAAATCATACCGCAATGCAAGCTTTTACCTGTGTATTCAACCTAATCACAGTCGCCATCGACGGATAACGGTTTGTGAACCTCTCTTCCGAGCAAATATCACCTGGCGGGACCACCTAAGCCCGAACTCAGTAAACTTGTTTTTACTCTGCAAACGTTCCGGACATTTCATGAGAGGCTCGGCCGTGCTAAAGTTCAGTGACGACGCAACTAAGGAATCTTGCTACATATGAACAGCAACTACAGCACAATACCTCAAGAATTTAATCAATTTCAACCTCACTATCAAGTTTTTGGACTTACCACTCGCTGGAGATTCAACCAACAAACTAAAACGCCCAGTACCTCAGTTCCTAATTAATATCCATTTCATTGGACTCAGTCTACCAACCCTTAAAACACTTAGTCGCAGTTAACATTCTCTAGCTTTCCTCTAAGATGTGTCGTTATCCGCGTCTTTCCAAACAATCATGTCAACCTCCTATCGTCCTTCATCCATAGATTCGGCACACCTATGTCGACCGTTTTTCTCAATGCTTCAGAGAACAACCACTGTTAGTCTTTCTGCACGAGTGTTGACAGTCAATCTTCTAATTTAATGGCACCTACATTCCAATTTCTTGTAGAATAGGGGCAGCCAGATCGGTCTGAAAACGTCCTGACATTCCAAGGACGTTCATACTTTCTCCTGATACTACATTTCATTGCACGTTGAAGTGGATGGACGACTAAATCAGTCGCGCTGATCCTTCCCTGTGCCTACAATTGGTCATCATGGACTCCTGTCCGCAGACTACTTATCTCTTCCTACTTTACCCAACTATATCTGTCGAGTGAAGGCTTGATCTTCTGGAATAAACGATGAATTCTACTATCAGATAGGATTCTGCATGGAATGTAACGTTTGGACTTACATCTACTCCATTATTTCTCATGATGTCTACAAGTGTTCCCTGCACTTCACTTGTTTTAGATCCACTTCAAGCAATTACCTCACTGAACTTTTCGCACACAAGTACCGCCTGATAGTTTTGGTCTAGGTACTGTTGATGTCGGCATCCTTACTCAGTTCTCTCCGTGTAAACATGTCTTCTTTGGAAAGAGGGTGCTACCCCGCCTCGCTTGCCTCAATATCCCTTTTAAAGCATCGATCATGAACACATCACTGGAGTCCTACAATCCAGAACATCCTGGATATGGGGTACTGTCATCCACTGCATTATATCTCATGCAAATACACCTTTGGTTCCCTGTTTCCTCTACATGAATAGTTAATTCCCTGGTGAACTCCAAAAATTCCGTTTGGTTCAGACTCAGGATAGCAGTATTGCTGTCACCGAATTATGAAAACCCTGTGGTCACCTCAAAGTCATGTTCTTCTCAGCCCAAGTTACCTTCTTCAGCTGCATACTCTCTCAGTCTATGGTTTCTGCAATGTCTTTCTTCAGGTGTCCCACCTTACACACAGGAATGTCAATATACCTTTTGCTTTCACTTATACGTGGTACTCAGCACTCCTGGATCTGGAGGGATGCTTCAGAAAGGGTGCAACAGATAACTCACCACCAGTGAATCAAGGCCCTCTGCAGGACACTGTATGATAGTTCTATTGTGTCCATGACACTGATTTCGCCAACTTGTCAATCAAGATCTTTGAAGTCTTCTTCAACATTTGGCATCAATCAACTGCAAGTCTTCCCAGTCCAAGTACCTCACCCAACTGGCATGTTACTAAGAAAGTTGTATTCCTCTGGACCTCTTGCATATCACAGGTACCATAACACCTTAATTGTTGATCGGGAAAAAGCGTGTGTTGCTCATTTTCATTCACCAAACAATCTAAAATCAACTTTAAGGATTCTAGGCCTTCGTCACTTACTGTCGTCAATGGATATCCTGATGCCTCCAGTCTTCTCGCAAGGGTTTTATACCAATTGTTCAAGGCACATTAGTTACATCCTAATGAAAAATGTCTCACTTGAGGCACGAGAGTGTTTTCAAAAGGTTGAAAAAAACAAAAACTCATAACACGTATATACAAGCTCCGGCTCTGGGAATCCCGACTATCAATGCCTTTCATATTCTTCCTACTTTTGAGACTATGGCCCAAGCTTAGAAGTCTGACTACAAAAAACATGGAGTTGCGTATGAGGCCTCTTGGATACTATTTTGCAAGTTAGATCCTTTGGCCAACGAAACTGTCCCTACTTGCCCTCAGAGCCTATCATTGAATGCAACATGTTCTTCTTGGAAAAAAAAACCAAGAAAGTCATTTTAGGCCAGCAGGCAATGTTTTTGGGACTCGTGTACATCATGTTCTACAAGGGTTCCTGAAAACAGTCGCAGTACCTCATCTAGTAAACAGCGCCATCTCCGTATACATACCCATATTGATGCTGAAAATTTCATTTGAATGAGAATGTTACTGACTCTCAAAACCCAGCCACTCCTGCTTACCTCTCTCAAGGGGGGATGATGAAGATCATGTCTACCTAGATGAAGGGGACCTGACTGCACGCGGCATGAACTCGTCATCGACTGTCTTGAACTAAATGGAGGCTGAAAACTTCCCATCTTCCTACTGTTTTATCAAGTTGGAGTCCCCAGACTATGTCTTCTTCACAGATGGATCCAGATATGAGTTTGATCATAGGGACGATTCCATACAGGATTTTCTGTTGTTACGCCTCTGCAAGAAACCGTTGAAGGCTGTGCATCTACCTTCGAGGAATGCCAGCCCAAGAAGGAGAACTGCGGGCTGTAAACAGAAGCTTGTAAGTCGTCAAAAGAGAAGACCATGAACTTATTTACAACCGACTCGCCTACATGTACGGAGTTTTCTTATTTACTATGTACGGAGTAGCCTATGACTTTGGGCCCATGAGTTGGCCCCGCTGAGGTTTTAACGAACAGCTTGTGGAAAGCCCATATGAATCAAGGAAAACCTTCAGGACTTGATGGCATGCTCTCCAATTGGCCAGCTCAATGGGCCGTTTTGCTAGACCTAAGCCATGGAAGAATAGAGACAGTGGAAGTAGTCAGGCAGAAATCCTACAGAGCAGACTTGGCTGCAAAGGCCGCAGCCCTCTTGTCCAGAGATCTCGAGAGACACAGCAGGTGCAGTGGACTGTATATGTGTTGACAGAGCAAGAGAAACGAAAGAAGGAGGATGTGAGAAGAAAGAAGGAGAATGTGAGAAGAAAGAAGGAGAATGTGAGAAGAAAGAGAAGAAGAATGTGAAGAAGAAGGAAGGAAAGAAGTAAGGTGATAGATAGAAGAAATGGAGAAGGAAAGAATTAGAGATGATACAAGAAAAGAGAAGCTCACAACGGACAAGTCTATGAATTGAATCCAGTTGTTAACTCTGTTGAGACAATCTCATACAACTCGTACCAGCCCGAAGGAAAAGGAAAAGTTGGGAGAATTGGTGAGTCAGAGTTACACCAAGATGGATTCTCGAGGAAGACATAGGACTTTGTTTACCAAGGGCATTATATCCAGCTGTAGTTACCTAATTGGGCATCATAGTACTAACCACAAAAGGAATCAAGCAGATGATTCTTACAATCAAATAGATATATCCTAGCACCGCAGAATCTCAAATTTTCCACGGAAGTAGCTATGCTAGAACGTCTGTTGAAATAGATGCAATATTGTATCCAGGAGGACTAATGCCAACCACTAATGAAGCATTTGGCTAAAACTATATCCTCTCCATAGCGATTCCAACGAATGAACACTCTGAATTACCCAGAGGTGAGATCAAATACTAGTATTTTTCTAGTGGTGGAGGATATGTTCTCAGGATGGCACTGAAGTCTATCCCAGTTACTCAGAATGACTGCCAGAGACGCACACCGTTGATGAAACTTATTGACTGAATTGATATGCAGATTGGGGTTCCCTCGAGGTTTTATTAAATTCTGACCGCAAGGATCCATGCCTTACTGCAGACAGTAACTGAGGACATTTGAAACTAGTAGGAGCTGACCTTCAACCTGCTCACCCCTACCCATCCCGAATTCAGCAGAAAAGTGGAAAAGGAACCCACTCAGAAGATAAAAAAAAATGCTGAAAGCTAGCAAATAAACATCTTTCCCTGGCCGAGATACTACCCCTCATTTGCACTTCCTTTGTCTGTCAGAAATCACCCCTATGAAGCTCTACTGGACTTACTTCCTCATCTGAATATAGTATTCTCTGGTTCCCGCCCAGATTTGGGAGGTTACACAATTAGCAGTTGTGTGCAGGGAATGATAGCCTTTTAAAATTTGTTATTAAATCTGGTAATGAATTGTAACTAATCAATGCCCTTAGTGTTTCTCCTCCATGTCAGATCCAGCCTCTGATCAAAGCTTACAACCTCTGGTGACTTTGTGTGGGTGCAGAAAAGAAAGACGTCAGAGATTCTCATGGAGCCCAGATTTGACCTATCTACAAAAGTACTCCTGATGTCCCTAACCCTCTAGTGAAATCATGACATGAAGGAAGACCAACCCTGGGTGCATGTTCACACTGCAAGAACAGTGGACTGCGACCAATTGTCAATTTGAAATTTTCCCTTATCCTTTCATTGTTGGTCGGTCTGGATGTGTTGTGTAACAATGCAAACGCAGGTCCACCCAGGGGTGACTGGATGAATTCAAAAGCTAGGCGAGAGGTCAAAGCAGGGTAATTTGAATCACTTACACCCCAAATATCAATCAAAAGGTTGGATGGGTTAAATTACATCTATTGTATTAATACAAGGTTTGATAGTTACACCGAGAGCGCCCTTAGGCCACATGTTCAACCGGCGAGTTAAATTGGGCCGTATTTACGGTCCGTAATTGTACGCGCCAAGTGCGCAAATTACGGGATGACAACGGCCGCCTAGTCATTACGGTTAATCCACACGTTCTCATAGAGTAACTATGGTTTCTCTGTTCCTCCCCCTGCTCGGCGTTTATGGCGTCGGCTGGTACATCTCATATGTCATATGGGCTGGCGAGATGCCGGCCCCCGCTCCCGCCCCGCCCCAGGCCTCCACGGGGAATTGCGGACGTTAATACTTCCCCGCAAGTTTCAGCGTGTGAACATAGCCTCTCAAAGGTTATGCGCGATACAATTAAGCGCTACCCTCCATCATGACTACTCTCATGAATCACTTGAGGGTTATGAGATTGTAATCAACTCCATTATGATGCCTCTGCTAGGGTCTGCTCTGAGGTGGCAACCTAGAGACGGTCGTTGGGTAAACAAGCCATTACTTCACCATTTAATGCCTCTGCGAGGAGGGCCAGCCGGGTTGCTTGGTCTCTACGCCCCTTGAAGGCATGCCTGACAGTGGCTTAGTGGGTTCAATCACTCCCGCTCCACCTGTTCCACCCTGCTGGTCTGTAAGGAGGAGTGACCTTTACCCTTTCTTATGCCAGTTTAGGGAGGAAAAGCCAGTAATCATGATTTCACGCTCTAGGGGGGAGCGTTCGAACAGATTTTGATGTGTTTTAGGGGGGACTGTCATAGGTTGGTACTGTCTTAAGGGAAATACAACAATAAGTCTGTTTCATCATTACATTCTTATTAAGCTCATCAGTAGTTCGCGTTAAATCTGCTTTTATTGCTATTACATCCTTATGAACTATCAGGATATCTCTCCACTAAGCTTCTTGAGGGACAGTTGCGGTGTCTTGCTAACAGCAAGAGATTCAAGGCCTTCTCCTCTCCCCCCAGTTAAATACAGAGGTGGTTTGTGAATGTGTCATATCAGTTATCTGCTTCAGTACGTACTTTGCATAATTATAACTTGTCTATTTAGAGACACCGCAATTAGCCAATCATGCCAGTGATAAAATAGTAATGGTGCATTAAAAGAGTTCTATTGGAATGTCTCTTTTTCTGTTGATTTTGTAAGCAGATTGTCATGTCCCAGCACAAACGTGTATGGGTCAATACTTCTCGTGCTCGGCTGTCCTGGCAGCACTAACATCATTATAATTCGGAGGAGGCATGTAATTGTTAAAGGGAGTCTGGAACAAAAGATAATTCCACCACCTGATTTAATCATCTTGACAGTTCCACCTAGGAATGGAACCTCCAAGGCAAGTGTGAACCTAGCTTACGAAACGTGAAGCTGCATCCCCCTCCTCTCTCCCATCGTCTCACAACACAGACACCAACTAGCATATTCTTCTCCAGTCTCACTCCTCCCCATCCTCTCCTGCCCTTTCTCAACTCCTTCCTCAATTCCCCTGATTCTATCGAGCTAGCTACCTACACCCAGCTCGTTCACAAGTTAGGTTAGATGCTTGCTATGTGCTTAATAAAAACCAAAAGGTTTTTTAAAAAATACATGTTTTTAGATAAACAATAGGTTTTTTTAAGTAATTATTTACAGTTTGAGACAGGAAACATAGTTGTTTTATTTTAGAAAAGCCTTCCTTGATCCATCTCATATGCCCTTATATTTATTTCCTTTGTATTTTTCTCTTTGGACAGTTGCATGTGCATTCCATTTCAACCACAGTTGTGTTACGATTGTTCTAAGCATCTACTACTCTCTTAGTAAGGTATGTTTTTTATATCGATTCTGATTTATTACTCCAATATATATTTTACACTTCTCTCCTGAATTTCATTTAAACCATTAACAGATGTAAAGTTTCCAGCGTCATAGTGGTCTGCTTAGGGCTACCAGTGGAGATGATTCTTGGGGTCCACCCTACAGTTACTGTACATACTTTACATGACTCTTGTTCTCTGCTTCTTGCTTTCTGTTTCTATTTCTCTGCCTTTCTCCCTGAAAAGCAGCCTCAGGGTCCCACAGTGCCCATGAGCTCACTGGGGGTTTCTTCTGCCCACCTGTGGGTCAGTATGAACCTGAGATTTCAAACATGTCTCCCTTTCTCTTCTACCTTCTATGTTATATAGAGATTAATTTATTTAAGTCTTTTCTGCTACATTTTGTGCTTGAGACCTTCCATTATTTTTTAGCCGGTTTTGGACCTGTTCTATTTTGTCAGTGTTTTTGGAAGGTGAGCTCTCTAGAACAGAGTCCTATATTTTAGACATCTCACTAGATCTCTGTACAGCGGGGGTCACAATCTCCCTGTTAAATTATATAGACTTGAAGCATATGGGAATAATACTAACAAAATAAAACAAAAAGTTAAACACTAGCTCTAAACCGATTTATAATATACCAAGAAAGTGTATGTAAATACAATAACAAGGCTAGTAGAAAAATATTAAAATAGATATAATTTTATTTGAATGCATTAAAAACCATACAATAAGATAAAAGGATGGCACAGGTGAATGGGGAAAATGAATACATCCTAATTAGTGTAATGATGTAAATATATACAGTTGAAACCAGAAGTTTACATACACTATATAAAAAGACACATATGCATTTTTTTCTCACTATCTGACATGAAATCAGAATAACCCTTACCCGTTTTAGAGCAATTAGGATGACCAAAATGATTGAAATTTGCCAAATGCCAGAATAATGAGAGAGAGAGAATTTTTAAGGCATTTTTATTACTTTCTGCAAAGTCAAAAGTTTACATACACTAGGATTGCTATGCCTTTAGACAATGCGGGGCAGTCCATATAATGATGTCATGTCTTTGGAAATTTCTGATAGGTTTATTGGCAACATCTGAGTTAATTAGAGACACACCTGTGGATGCATTTTATTGCACCTCAGAAACACACTGCTTCTGTGTGTAACATCATGGAAAAGTCTAAAGAAGTCAGCCAAAATATCAGGACTAGAATTGTGGATTTGCATAAGTCTGGATAATCCTCGGGTGCATTTTCCAGATAACTGAAGGTGCCTCGTTCATCTGTACAATTATACGCAAGTACAAACAAGATGGTAAAGTCCAGCCATTATACTGCTCAGGAAGGAGACGGGTTCTGTGTCTCAGAGGTGAAAGTGCTTTGGTCCAACATGTGCATATCAACCCAAGAAAAAAAGCCAAAGACCTTGTGAAGATGTTGGTGGAAGCTGGTAAGATTGTGTCATTATCTACAGTGAAACGAGTACTGTATTAACATGGACTGCCAAGAAGAAGCCATTACTCGAAAAGAAACACATAAAAAACAGATTAATGTTTGCAAATGTACACAGGAACAAAGACCTACATTTTTGGATACATGTCCTGGGGTCTGACGAAAATAAAATTGAACTGTTTGGCCATAATGACCATCATTAGGTCTGGAGGAAAAAGGGAGAAGCTTGGAAGCCTAAGAACACCAACCCAAATGTGAGACACGGCGGTGGCAACATCATGTTGTGGAGTTTTTCGCTGCAGAAGGGACTGGTGCACTTCACAAAATAGATGGTATCATGAGGAAAGAAGATTATGGGCCACATGTATGAAAACTGTCTTGGTCTAAAACTCACTTTGTTGCCCACAGCAACCAATCAGAGTGCCCCTTTCATTTCATATATTGCACTGGAAAAAGGAGAGGGGCACTCTGATTGGTTGCTGTGGGCAACAAAGTGAGTTTTAGACCAAGACAGTTTTCATACATGTGGCCCTATGTGGCAATACTGAAGCAACATCTCAAGACATCAGTTAAAGCTTTGGTGGAAATAGGCCTTCCAAATGGACAATGACCTGAAGCATAATGTCAAACTGGTTACAAAGTGGCTTAAGAATACCCATGTCAATGTTTTGGAGTGGCCATCACAAATCCTTGATCTCAGTCCTATTGAAAATTTATGGGCAAAGCTGAAAAGGTAGGTGCGAGCAAGGCGACCTACAAACATGGCTCAGTTACACCAGTTCTGTCTGGAGGAATTGGCCAAAATTCCTACCAACTATTGTGAGAAGCTTGTGGAAGGATATCCAAAAAGACTGATCCAAGTCATACAGTTTAAGGGTAATGCTGCCAAATACGTATGAAATGTATGGAAATTTTTGACTTTGCAGAAAGTAATACAGATGCCTTAAAAATTATCTCTCTCATTATTCTGGCATTTGGCAAATATAAATAATTTTGGTTCCTAATTGACCTAAAACAGGTAAGATTTATTCTGATTTCATGTCAGATAGTGAGAAAAACATGCTTATGTGTCTTTTTATATAGTGTATGTAAACTTCTGGTTTCAACTGTATATATGTATTTTTTGCAAGTGTTTTATTTACTTGTCATTTATTTTTTTTACTTAATCATGTTATCAGGATTTGATCTGAATACATATTCAGCATATTTACATCATTACCCTAATTATGACGTATTTACTATTCCCCATTAACCTTTGCTATCTTTTTATCTTATTGTATGATTTTCAATGTATTCAATAACATTATATCTAGTTTAATATCTATCTAGTAGCCTTGGTGTTGTATTCACATGCCCTTTCATGGTATAGCATATAGAAATAAGTAGAGTGGAAATGGCACACTGAGTCACTTAAATATCAACATTAAGTGAAAAATCTAGCAGTCTGTCCCAGTGGGTCAGCTCTTACCCATCCAGCACACTCTGAAAGCAGTAAAAGGATGACAGCATTCCTGAAAAGTTTAGTTTTTCATTGATCTATACATCTCATACGCAGATATATGGATCAATAAAGAACTTAACTTTGCAGGAATACTGACATCCTTGTACTTCTTTTGCGTGACTTAAATTATAGACATAACTCTACTTTATTTGTATTCTATTAGCAAAAATGGATATGTGATAGATACATTATACAGAATATATTACATATTCAAAGTACAAATCAGCTCTTTAGATGTTGTCTGGATTTTATCATATTTCTGAATGTTTTAATGTCTAAATAAAGCCTAGTGTTTTAATGAATTACAGGTTCTGTTCTACTTGTGCAACTAATTAAGCCCTGGTTTACATTTGTATTTGACGGACAATAACAGAGGCAAACAAAAATGAAACCTTCTCTTTTTTTAAACTTATCCGTTGTATGGATCTGTAAAAAAAATAATACTTTACTTTTTTTTTCATTTGCAGCAGTTTATGTCCCTTAAAAATAGATCTCTTTATTTTTTGACGTCTGAAATTTGTCTCTACATGTCCAGATAATAACGTGTCCATGTAAAAATGGATGGAAACACAGATACCCCTCCGTTTTTATCTGTTTTCCACTGACCAATTTTTTCGTGGAAAAAATAGTGCAGCATGATACGCTATTTTTTTCTCAACCCACCCCCCCCCCTCTGAAATTTGATGAAATAGAGCCAAACTGAAGCAAATTAAGGGCCACATGTATGAAAACTGTCTAGGTCTAAAACTCAATTTTATGTCCATAGCAACAAATCAGCACGCCCGTCTCATTTTCTCAGAGCACTATATGAAATGAATGGGGAGCTCTTTTTGGTTGATATGGGCAACAATGTGAGTTTTAGACCTAGACAGCTTTCATACATGTGGCCCTAAAAGCGCAAAAAACACTAAAATCAATACGTGGCTGTGCTTTTCTGTTTTTCACAATCCACAATGGGAACAGAATAATGGAAAACAAAATGCACATGTGAACCAGGACTGATCTGCAGTATACACAACATATATTGTAACTATAATTTTATAAATAATTGCAAGACTATAAGTGCTATATAATATTATTAATCACTGAAAACCTGTAAATAAAAGACAATGGAAATATGTGGTACAGTTAATTGAAGCTATGTTTTTTCTGTAAAGAGAAAGTGAAACATGTTAAAAAATGCCTGCAAATTCTTTTGTACAATCAATTTGATTCTGTATCCAAGTTAGATATGATAATGATATGGCTGCCGGGGTACCAAGAAAGTTTTCCTGGCAGTGGTGAGGGAACAACACCAATCATACAGGAATGGACTGACTTACTGACCATCCATCAGTCATCAGGATGATCTGCAGAGACGAAGAGTAGTGAGGCACATTCTTAAACCCATTGACCACCAAGAGAACTTGTATCCCCTCATCATCATCTTCTGGAAATAAATCAGCCATGTTTAAAATTGTCTAGTAGTAACTACTCAGTCTGTGCATGGTACATACAGTCCAGTGATATGAAAATGACTCTCCTGTAAGATTAAAGATTGTCCATGCATGGGTGATTTAAAAAACTATAATAACCAACATAGACTAGAATTATAAGACTGGGTCAGTGTAACAATCAAAACATATCACTACTGGTGTACCTATGTACTCCAATCTTCTGAATAACGACTAAGTTAAAAACTCAATTACAGGGGGGGCGTGGTCCGCCATGGCTGCATGAAGAGGTCTTTCTCCTGAGCTCCTCTGTACCCTCCAGGGAATCCACAGCCATCAGCCTCACAATCATGGGCAAATCCTCTAAAAAGGCAAAATTCGGCTCTACAGCAGTTGCTGACCCTGCCCAGGGGTCTTGGGCCATTTTTCGGGCGTTTTGCAGCTTTTATGCCCCCCTGAAGACTCGGGGGGGGGGCCCCAAGAGGTGCCGGCCCACCCAGCGGCTATGATGCACGCAGTTCCCCACACAGGGGGAAAATTTTTTCCCACCCCTCCCCCCGCAAGAAAAGGGAACCCTCTCTCCAGCCCCTTCCCGGCGCACCAGCGCTGGGGACCCCGGATGCCGACTAAAACCGCCCAGACTGCGCTCTTCAACGGGGGCCCTCCCTTTTCTCCCCAGCCGGACCCGGGCCCCGCCCGCTTCACAGCGGCTTCTTCCCTACTTCGCCGGGGGGACCCCAGCACAAAATTTCCCCCCAGTCCCTTGCTGGCCCCGGCGCCTGTGCGGTCAGTGTGACCAGCGGGGTGCGGGCCGGGGGGACGTCCCTTTTTGGGGAGAGGGACCGCCGGATGCCCGGCCCCCCGAGGGATACGACAAAAGGGGGAGCCCTGTCACTGGGAAAGGATCGGTTGGGATTTTGAGCCCAACCCAGGGTCCTTGGGGTCAAGTCCTCTCCCCGGTGCCCACGCATCTTGCCAAGGCTCTATGCTTTGCACCCACCTAGCTTCTCTCCCTCCTGGCCAGCGCTGCCCAATCTTGCCGGAGCCACTTCCTCTACCTCCAGATCAAAACCGGGGGCCCTCTACTTTTTCCTCAGGGGTCATATGTTTTCTTTAAGAAGGGGGCTGAATGTCATCTCGGCCCCAGCGTGCCCGGGCCCAAAAACTCTGGGTGACCCAACTTCTTACACAAACCCCCCCCGCAGGATACCCCCAGGAAAATAGCTTTGAAGAGTTTTCAAAACCGCTCTAACGGGCTTGTGTCCCCCAAGGGGGGATGCCCAACGGCTCAGGATCCTCCTCCGCCTCTCTCTCTGCACTGCATGGTGTATGCAGCAAATTCACTCAACTTTTTGCCCCCACAGCATCGGGATATGTAGAAAATAGAGGGAGGGGGAAATAACTTAGGCCGGGTGCTTCCAGTATCGTCCCCCTCTGATCTAATCACGTATCTCAATCTTCAACAAACCGGGAAAGCGACCCGAATCCCTCATAGAGAGGGACCGAGTCCATAGACCCCCTAAACCCTTTTTAGCGGGACTTAAACCCCCGGGGTGAGTCTGGGGTTCCTTTTTTATTCCCTTAAAGGAAAAAATCCTTCAAAGGGCTCAATTCCCCTTTCCTTACATCCAAGATCATCATTACAATATTCCCGGACTTGCTCGAAACCCCGGGGCAAGCGTGCTATCAAAACCCATTTTAACCCCCTGAAGAAGAGGACCACCCTTACAGATAGGGTTCCCCTTTTTGGCTTATTTCCCCGGTCCCGAGCCCCTACACCTCGCACCCCCGGGGGGATTTACCCCCATTTTTGTGCGGGACTTACAACTTCCTGATGTTCACGCCTCGGGCCCCTTGATTTGTAAATGGGGGGGGTGGGCCCGGGGTGGCTCCCTCCTCTCGTCCATCCCCCGGGGCCTTCCACCAGAGGCCCCGTTTAAAAGGGTTTCCCACACACCCAATGTAGAGCCCAAATCTGCATTCCTCTTGATATCTTTATCGTTGGGGTTTCTTGGTAATGTAAGTGGGCCCCCTTTCCAGATGCTTCTGCCTCCCCCATGGTTCCGCTCCTTACACTGTGTCTGTTCCCTATTATGTTGCGGGTTATACTGACTTTTTAATGCCCTAGTTAAAATATTTTTGGATTCTTTTTATAAGCTCTGATCTTATTTTGGGGAGGTCTTTTTGGCATCCCTCCATACGACCCCCCACATGGGGTTTTGGACGCCCTTTGGTCAATGTGGGCACCTGGCTTTCCTGTTTTCAAAATGTTTTTAGTTATTTTAAACGGGGGTTTTTTTGGTTATCCTGTGTTTTCCTTAACCCCCCGCCCGTTCTTTTTTTTCCTTCCCTTTCCCTTCCCCACCCCTCCCCCGCCGAATGTTTGGGGACACCAGCAATTTACCTCTCAAGCAAATGGGGAAAAAACTTCAACGCCCAAAGGGCCTTAATATCCCAGGAAAGTTCTCAAATCCTGTATCTTTTCACAACAAAAGGCCCAAAATTTTGCTTTCAAGTTTGACCCCCCCCAATTTTGGGTGTGAAAGCCCCCCAAAAGGGGGGTGGGTTTTTTCCCGGGTTTTCGTTTTATGGGTTTTTTTAAAATTTCGGGGATGGATATCGACATAAAGTTTTAATTATCAACAAAGGGTTTCGATAGTTGATAGTAGATTATCGCCGAAGACCATTAAAGTCTTTGGGAAGAAACAAAACTTTAATCTTTTCACCCAAAAGGGCTGGAGAAGCTGGAATTTAAAATCCAAACAGTCAAATGGTACGTCACACTTAGGCAACACCTTTTGGGTTTAAAAGTCACAGAAAAAAAAGTCACAGACCATTCCTATCCCTGTCTTGTACCACACCGACCCTTAAACCGCCTGACCCAAATAAAAAGTGCCCGAAGGCAGTATGAATTTAACCCCATTTACTTAACGGCATTTAATACCCGTCCTGGAACGCACATGGCCCCAAACCTGCATGACCCCAGATTAAAAGTGCCGGAAAAAGGAGTCTTTCAACCACCATTTTAATTTCACTGGACATAGACTATCCCTGTCCTGGGCCACAGCGTGAGCCCCAAACCTGCATGACCCCAGATTAAAAAGTTTCCGGAAAAAGGAGTCTTTCAACCACCATTTTAGTTTCACTGGACATAGACTATCCCTGTCCTGGGTAACCTACATCTGTTCAAGTCTTCCTGTACCTCCCTTGTACAATTCAGAGGAATATTTGTATCAGCTGTTTTGTACATGCAAGTTTTTTAGTAGTTTAATTCTAGAAAACACATTTTTAAAATAGGATGGAATCCCACCACGTCTTTGTTTCTCTTTTTTTAATTGTATTAAATGGGTTGTCTCACTACAGGGATTGACAGCACCATCACCCTTGAGCCACTCTTGACAATTGTGAAGAACAAATGTCTGTTAGCAACCACATTTTTTTATAATAGGACCTGTAGTATAGCTGCATTTCACAGCAAAATGCCCCCAAAAATTCAAAACATGACCCTGGAGCCACTTTTGACAATTGTGAAGAACAAATGTCTGTTAGAAACAATTTTTTTTTTTATAATAGGACCTGTAGTATTGCTGCATTTCAAAGCAGCATGACACAAAAAATTATAAAATGCCCCTTCAGCCACTGTTAAAAATTGTGAGGGAGAAATGCCACTTAGAAGTCACATTTCTGTTCCAAAGGACCATGATTATAGTTATATCTCACAGCACCATGACCCCAAAAAATTATAAAAATGACTTCACAGCCACTGTTAAAAATTGTAAGGGAGAAATGCCACTTAGAAGCCACATTTCTGTTCCAAAGGACCATGATTATAGCTGTATCTCACAGCACCATGACCCCAAAAAATTATAAAAATGACTTCTCAGCCACTGTTAAAAATTGTGTTGGAGAAATGCGACTCAGAAGCCACATTTCTGTTCCAAGAGACCATGATTATAGCTGTATCTCACAGCAACATGACCCCAAAACCATTGACAATGCGAAAAATTCTAAAGATGAAGTGAGTAAATGGAATACGGTTTTGTCATGAAACCTTGGTGTCTTTTACAGTCTCCTCACAGCAAAACCAGCAAAATGAACTTTTGGGAACTGAGAATAAAAATTGAAGTAAGAAATGATCATTTAAAAAAAAGTTTTCAAGAGGACCATTTCTGTTTGAAGAGGAATGTGAAGTAGACCAGCAACTAATCGGTGACCTCGGCAATTGGGGCCACAACATCATCAGAGATCCATGCCTGATTCATCTTAATGAAAGTCAAACGATCCACATTATCTGTGGAAAGCCAGATGCGTTTGTCTGTAATATCTCCTGCAGCTGTGCTGAAGGTCCGCTCAGATATGACATTGGCTGCTGGGCAGGACAACACCTCTATGGCATGGCGAGCGAGCTCGGGCCATTCATCCATTTCGGATACCCAGGAGTCAATTGGGTCCGGAACACATACAAAAACATCGGTGTTGAGACGCAGATAGTCGTGCACCATGATCTTAAGCTGGTCTGTGTGTTGTATGTGTGCCCTGCATTGCATGCGTTGGTGAGGTGGTAAATAAAGATTGCCAGAGGTCACCCATTAGGCTTCTGCCACATTGCCTGCTGCTGCCGCTACGGCTGCTTGGCACTCTACTGCTGTCACGTCGCTGACGTTGTTCCAACGTGACATTTGAAGAACGTGAAGCAGACGAAACAGATGTCTCCAGTTGATCAATCAGCAAGGTCTCTATTTCCTGCATTTTACTCTCTATTGGGTGGGTGGAAGGAAAGTGCTGAGTTTTGTTTTGTACCGGGTATCCAGGAGGGTGGCCATCCAGTAACTGTTGTTCATTTTGATGGCCTTAATGGGAGGATCATGTTGGAGGAAATGGTGCATCCAAGCACTCATGTGAGAGAGAGGAGCCTTGATTTCCCAAGCTCTGGGTCGAGGGGCACTAGCAAACTCATCTTCCTCCTCCGCCTCAATAATTACGTCGCCAACCTCTTTCCAAGGCAGGGACGTCGGTAACGTCGGTGTCTAGGAATACCTCCTCCTCCTCTTCCTCCGGCACAGCTTCAACACAGCCCTGACTTGCCTCAGATGATGCACCCTGAGAGGTGAGACACCGCCTTGCACTAGCCCTGGACCCCGAACCACTGCCTAATGAAGACCGATAAAATTGAGAAACTGGGTGCAGGGTGCGAACGGCGGAAGTGCGAACTCAGACCTCGAGCCTTCCTCAGCAGGCAGTCCAGTCGGTCTGGCCTTTTTTGGCCAAGTGTTGTCTCCATTTCAACTCATGCATTCGCTGCATGTGACTAGACATCTTGGTGGTGGTTAAACACCTTAGATTCTTGCCTCTACTTATGCGTTTATGGCAAAGGTGGCATATGACATCGCTGGGTGAATCAGAGGCTTGCTCAAAGAAGGCCCAGGCTGAGAGGTCCTGGACCTTTTTGACGGCGATAAGCGAGGAGCGGGGTTTCCGCTGACCGTGGCTGGCGGAATCATATCAGCGGACTTCTGCGACCGCCCTCTCCCTTTTTGAGGCGGGACCCATACTGACACTACCCCATCGTCTTCCTCCTCGTCCAGTGATGAAGTGCTCACAAGCAAATTCTGCTGAAAAGACCACGTTGGATCCGCAATGTCGTCATCATCATCATAAACACAGGTGACTTGGTCGTCCTGAAATTCCGCATCCAGGAGCTGCGGGCTACAAGCAAGAGGCACTGCAAGGCGTTGTTGATTTTTGCCGATTGACCGGCTTCCTTCTTTTCCTCTGATGGCACCAGTAACTGGGCGTCAGAGCAGACAAAATCATCCTCTTTGGCCTCTTGATCTTTTAACATGCCTTCTGACCCCAACCGCATTTTGTCATCAAAGAGGTCTTCAGAAAATAGATTATCCACAGTGGTGGGTACACGAGTTGACATTTGGGCTGCTTCATGTTGGACGGATGCTGATGATGCTGATGACTAGTGTTGAGCGATTATTATCGACAAAGTTGAAATCGGCACGGTTTTTATGTTGATCAGATTTTTTCGATCACGCGATAATTTAGGTTAAAATCTGCGCAAAATCTATTAATATCGCACCATTTTCGGCGCTTCCTGTCATTCTGGCGGCCAGCAAATCAGCTTAGAGAGTCAGCTTAGAGAATCAGCTTAGAGAATAGAGCAGGGTGAGCTGTGTGTGCGACGTCATGACTGGGATGTGTATGGTTGCGATTGGCTGGAAAAATCACATGACCTCGTTTTACAGCCCTTCCTGTTCTGCCCCAGTGGTTTTTAGCGTTCATAGCAGTAGGACTGGATCTGCCTTGCCAAAAAAAGCCAGCAAACAGCTCAGCGAAATTAATTTTATTTGTCCCCAAAAACAGCTAAAATTTTAGCTGTGATCCTTAGAATTGTTGATTAAGATTTTCAGATTTTAGGTAGTTAGGTAGAATTTTAAAGGGGCCTAGCCCCTTTTAAAATCTGGGTGGGCGGGGGGGGGGGGGGGGCCGGGGAACACAAAGACAGACAGGGGTCTTAAAGGGTAAGGATATTGTGAACCAGATTTGTGAGACAAGCATTTCAAAACTTTTTTTTTAACTTTTTTTATTTAGATATTATTGGGTGTTGGGCGCCAAAAATTAAATTAGAAAATCTTTTCTAGTAACTGAGGGCTTTTTGTTAGGCAAAAAAACCCCCTTTAATCGTATCATTCCAATAGTGTTTTTTTTCACTTTTGGGGCACTCAACTTTTTTTGATTTAGGGACCTTTCACTTTAAAAATTTTAAACCCGCATTTTTTCGCACCGCAGGTGTTTTTTTAGTGCAAAAAAAACCTTTATTATCCTATACATTTCAGATAGGTTTTTTTTTCAATTGGCGCAGCCCTTTTTCATAAGGCACCTTGCAATTAAAATTGAATCCAGCAATTTGTCTTCACCGCAGGTGTATTTTAAGAGCAAAAAATACCTTTTAATATCCGTATACATTCCAGATAACTTTTTTTTTTCATTTAATCACTCAAAGCATTGTTGATAGAGGTACCTTCGCACTTAAATAAGAAATCCAGCAATTTTGTCGTCACCGCAGGTTGTAGTTTAAGTGCAAAAAATTACCGATATTAACCGTATACATTTTCAGATAGGTGTTTTTTTCATTTGGCGCAGTCCAACTTTATCATAGAGGCACTTGCATTAATTTGAATCCACAATTATTGTACGCACTCGCATTGAATTGTTAGGTGCTAAAAAAATTTTTTTTTATATACCGTTTATTATCCGAAACAAACCAGAAAGCTGTTTTTATTTCACTTTTGGTCACTCAAGCATTGTTGAAGAGGTACCTGCACTTAAATTAGAATCCAGCAATTGTTGAGTCGTCAACGCAGTGAATTATTAAGTGCACAAAATACCTTTTATTATCCTAATACATTTCAGATGCGGTTTTTTTTTCACTTTGGTCAGTCAACTCTTTGTTGATAGAGTACCTTGGCACTTAAATTTCAATCCCAGGCAATTTAGTAGAACCACAGTTGGTAATGATAGGTTGCCACAAATACCTTTTATTAGCCAGAATACATTTAGAAAATACGTGTTTTTTTACACTTTGCGCAGCCAGCTTTGAGTCATGGAGCCTCCTTGCAGTATAAATTTTATACAGCAATTTTGTAGTCACCACAGGTTAACTGATAGGTGCCAAATATACCTTTTATTATCCGTTTACATTTTCAGATAACTTGTTTTTTTCACTTTTGGTCAGTCAAGCTTTGTTGATAGCAGAAACCTTGCACTAAAAATTCAATCCAGTCAATTTTTGTTTAGTTTTATTTAGGGATTTGAGAATAGCTGTGATTTGGCCGTCTTTTAATAAGAGACTTACTCCCAAACTCTTACCATACCTTCTCAAATTATATCTTTTCTGAACATGGAGCGAAATTCAGGTGGTAATCGAGCAAAGAGTGGGGTAGCACATGGAGGTACATGTAAAGAGAAGGTGCGCCTTCAGTGCTGGCTACAACACGCATGCAGCGTACTCGTCAGTTGCAGGACCGTCAGGCCTGTCATCGCTGGTCAGGGGCCCTGTGAAATCTCAGTAACGAACAGCCGTCGACAATCTGATCTTTTCAAGTAGTAAATGCACCCTGCAATCCAGCAGTCCTTCACCATCCTCGTCCTCCCAGTCCCGGCACAAATTCTCAACCAGCAGAACATCATCATCCTCAAACATGAAGCGAAGCAAATCGAGTTACCCACCACAGTGGATTATCCATTGTCTGAATGGACCTTTTTGATGACAAAATGCGTTGGGGTCAAAGGCAATGTTAAAAGATCAAGAGACCAAGAGGAAGATCTTTGTCTGCTCATACGCCCAGTAACTGATGGCCAACATAGGAGGATAAGGAAGCCGGTCAATCGGCAAAAATCCCAGGCGAGGAAAGAGCGGATCCGTCAAACGCCTTGCAGTGCCCCTTGCTTGTAGCCCCGCAGCTTCTGATGCAAAAGTCAACGACAAGCACCTTGATTGGTTGAAGATTCACCTCTCTGCATCACCAAGCGATGTCATATGCCCGCCTTTGCCGTAAACGCATAAGTAGAGGCAATAAACTATGGTGTATAGACCACCACCAAGATGTCCTAGTCACATGCAGCGAATGTCATGAGTTTTGAAATGGAGACAACACTTGCCAAAAAGGCCAGACTGAACGCCGGGCTTCCAATCACTGTCACACCCCTCTGTCTCCACCTCCTTCCTCCTCCGCCCCCACCAAGCGATTCCTCAGCTGCCCATAGTCCCACAGAGTCATAACAGGGATAAGCCTCCGCTTCAGCCTCCACCATCGCCCGAGTCACCACCAGCACCCCAGAACGACCCATCCTACACCCCTTCTCCTCCCGCCAGTTTGACGACCTGCACGCCATACAGCGGCCATTCTAGCAGCCAGCCATCTGTCATCCAGGTTTGGGAACAGAAGAAACACTTATAAAACCAAACCTCCCAAAGCCAAAAGCCTGAATGTCGGCATTGCCAGGCTTTTTGGCCTTGAAATTTTGCCTTTCGTCCGTGGACACAGATTGGGTTACGCCACTCTGGCCATTGCAGCACCCCCAACCAGATGTGCTAAGCAGGCATTTCCCTTGCGATGAAAAAAGCCGCCCCTAGCCCTGGCCATCACGTGTTCATCAAAAATTTCAAGCGCGTTGTTCTGCAACTGTGTCTGAAAAGTCCATCTCACCACCGACACAAGGACATTGTATGCACGCCAAAAGCCCGCTATATCCTGTGACAGCTCACTGGGTGAGCAGGGTGGATGTCTCTGTGGTGACCGTGCTCTCCTGCACGCGCACCGCTCTTCAAAACCGCAGGATGGTGCAGGGCTCTTGTCATCCCCCCAAGGTCCTCAGGTGGCATCACGGGCCCAGAGACACCAGGCCGTGTTATGAAAATTAATCTGTCCTATGGAGACAAGCTTGGACCGGCTACACCGCAACTGAGAGCCTCCGGAGCGCTGTCAGGTGCCAAAGAACCTTGTACCAGGCAAAGGAGGTGAGCTCTAACGTTCCGAAATAAATGCTGCCTCTCGTTAAGATCGGTAGCCCAGGTTCACATCCCAATGCCTGGCACATATCAATTAACCTCGTCGTCCAGTTAATTTCTAAAGCACTACCCGATCTGACTGCCCTGCAGAAGAAGGCTCTGAGGCTGAGTCAGCACTTCCCTCCGTACGCGACCCTGCTTCGTCCCGCCCATGCTGCGTTAGCACCGCGTCAGCTTTTGCCTCCCCTACAAACCGTCTCATTGTTGAACGTGGGCAACCTGCTGGAAATCCACCCTACCCCACCTGCTCCAGCGATTGTGGGAGCAGCGCAATGCCATTCACGCAGTACAAAGTGCACCACATGGCCTGACAAGCGCGGTGCGACCTCGGGTGAGTTGAGCCACCGATATGGAGGCAGGGTAAAGAGACTCTGCACCATCCTTGCAGTTTTGAAGAAGCCAGACCAAATGGTCAGTGCAGACTATGCCCTTTCAGCATGAGCATTGTGGTGATCATTTTTTTTATTTTCTTCTGGAATGATCATTGGACACTCTGAAAAAACAGGTCCCGCCCAGCGACGGAGGAGAGAACGGACACAGATGCGGACGGGACGAGCTTTCTCTCCGTCGAATCACAAGCCCCGACAGTTTTCTCAATTTTATCGGTCTTCATTAGAGCAGTGATTCGGGGGGGTCCACCAGGGCACAGTGCAACGGCGCCGCCCAGCACTCAGGTGCACATCTGAGCAAACCAGGGCTGTGTTGAAGCTGGTGCGGAGGAAGCGTGAGGAGGAGGATGAGGTATTCCTAGACATACTGACGTTACCCGACGTCCGGCCTTGAAAAGAGGTTTGGTGCGAATTTGAGGCGGAGTAGGAAGATTGAGGAAGATGAGTTTGCTATTACCCCTCGACCCAGAGGCTTGGGAAATCAAGGCTCCAATCTCCTCACATTGAGTGCTGTATGCTCCATTTCCTCCAACAAGCTCCACGCATTAAGGCCATCAAAAATGAACAACAAGTTACGGGTGTGCCACCCTCCTGGATACCCCGGTACAAAACAAAACTAGCACTTTCCTTCCACCCACCCAAATAGAAGATAAAATGCAGGAAAGAGAGACCTAGCAGTGATGATTCAACTGGGAGAACATCTGTTGCGTCTGCATCCAACGATCTTCAAAAAAGTCACGGTGGAACAACTACAGCTTCGTGACAGCAGTAAGAGTGCTAAGCAGCCCGTTAGCGCAGCATCTGCACAGGCAATGTGTCAGATGCTTTTATGGGTGACCTTCATGGCAATCATTATTTACCACCACAACCAACGCATGCAATGCAGGCACACATACAACACACAGAGACCAGGCTTAAGATCAGGTGCAATCACACTAAACTGTGTCTCAACACCGATGTTTTAGTATGTGTGTACCTGACCCAATAGACTTCTGGGTATCCCAAAATGGACAAATGGCCCTAGCTCAGCTCGCCCCGCCATAGAGGTGTTTTCCTGCCCAGACACCAGCGATCATATCGAGCGAACCTATCAAGCACAGCTGGAGGAGTCAATAACAGACAAACGCATCCGGCCTTTCCCACAGATAATAGTGGAACGGTTTGCCTTTTTCAATCAAGATGAATCATGCATGGATTTCTGATGAAGTTGTGGCCCCAATTGCCGAAGGTCACTGATTAGTGCCTGCTACTTCACATAATCTCAAACACGAAATTGACCTCTTGAAAAACGTTATTTAAAATGCTCATTTCTTGCTGCACATTTTTATTTTCAGTATCCCAACAGTTCATTTTATGCTGGTTGCGGTGTGGTAGACTGTAAAAGACAGCAAGGTTTTCATGACAACACCGTATTCCATGTACTCAGTACTCACTTTAATCTTTAGAAGTTTGCGAATTGTCCTATGGTCTTGAGGTCATGTTGCTCGTTGAGATACAGCTATATTTATTGGTCCTTGGAACAGAATGTGGCTTCTAAGTGGCATTTCTCCCATCACAATTTTTAATATTGGCTGAAGAAGTCATATTAATAAACTTTTAGGGGTCATGTTGCTTGGAGTTTACAGCAAAAATCGTGGACCTTTGGAACAGAAATGTGGCTTTTTTAAGTGGAATTCTCCCGTCACAAATTTGTAACGAGTTGGCTAAGAAGTCATATTTATAATTTTTTTTGGGTCAGTTGCTGTGAGATACAGCAAAAATCGTTGTCCTATGGACAGAAATGTGGTTTTAAGTGGCATTATCTCCTCGACAATTTAAAACATTGGCTGATAAATGTCAATTTTATAATTTTTTGGTTGGTCATGATACTTTGAAAAGCAGCAATACTACAGGTCCTATTATAAAAAAAATTTGTTTCTCACAGAAATTTATTCTTCGTCCAATTGTCCAAAGTGGCTCCAGAGGGGTCCAATGTTTTGAATTTTTTGGGCATTTTGCTGTGAAATGCAGCTATACTAACAGGTCCTGTTGTAAAAAATGTGGTTCTAACAGACATTTGTTCTTCACAATTTCAAAAAGTGGCTCAAGTGGAAATTTTTTAATAATTTTTGGTGGCATTCAGCTGTTGAAAATGCAGCTATACTACAAGTCCTATTTGTAAAAAATGGAGGTCTTTTCTTAACAGACATTATGTTTCTCACATTTGTCCGAGTGGTACATTGGGTGATGGTGCACGTCCAGAAAAAAGTAAAGGTAGGACACTGTAAATGACACATATGCAAATGAACTTGTTTTTCAGATCTTTAACATAGCTAGCAAAAACCCAGTATTGATACAACCCATTAAATACAATTTAAACAAAGAGAAACAAAAGACATGATGGGATATCCAACCTATATTAAAATGTCTTTATTCCTCTAGCATTAAACAATCATAAAAAACATGCATGTACAAAAATCTTGTAAAAAAAATTTCCTCTGAATTCTACAAGGGAGGTACAGGAAGACTTGACCACATGTAGGTTATTCAGAGGACATGGGGTATGGAGCAAGGACAGAGGAACAAAGAACAGAGACAATATCCCACCATCACCGTTGAGCTAAAATGAAAAAAGATTTGCCAAGAAAAAGGGCTACTCTGGTGGAACAGATCGTTAACCACCATCTTTCCAAGTGACAGCTCAATTGGTCCCACTCTACTGAGGGGCAAGTCGCTACCCAGGATCTTTACTGTGTACTGAGTGAAGGCTGGAGGTATACCCACACTTCCCTCTTCCGCACATCTGCTTAGCACTACTTTTTTCAATGCTTGCTCATAAGGGCATTTTTACCGAGTTAATAAGATGATGGACGCCACCGGGGCGCTTCACCGCACCCACTGTAACTCCGGCGCTGGCAGCTTGAACCTGCGTGTTGAATAAATGACAGACGCTAGCCTGGGCGCTCAACCTGCACCACTGTAATTCTGCCTTGCCCTGGCGCTGACCACCTTGTATAACAGATGGCTTGACATGCAGCACTGGTCTCTCACCGTTAGGTGGCAATCATGAGAAGCATCAAATTTTTCTCTATAAAAATCAGTATATAGAAAAAGGTGATTTCAGTGAGGTTAAATAGTGATCAAAAAGGGCTCCAGGGCTGGACACAAATCGCACAATTGGAGGCTTAAAATTTTCGTCGGGCTGGAGACACGTATGGGTTCGCATCAATTGATCTCCTGAAGGTCTGTCCCTAATCAAAAGAATAAGGAATTTGGAGGAAAAATTAAACCATTGCATTGATGGCTGAATCATTCCCAGAAGCCAGGAGGGCAAATGACTTCCAACTAAGAATGTTATGGGGATGATTAGGACATATTTGTTTACGGATGGGGTGTGCGTGACGAAATAACACATCTACACGTGTAAAAAAAAACTTAGAAAAACTGCAGGTAAGTGGTAATGTAGTATGTTATCACACTTGAAAAAAAAAAAAAAAAGCACAAAATGATAATAATGAAAACATATAAAATAAAACTTTCCTAAATAAATTCTGTAAACAAATGTCAGTTACCAAAAAATATACTAAATGACAGTCAATGTACAAAATAAGCATAGTGCCCCTTTTGATCTGTGATCAATACATGGTTTTTAAGGTCTTGCTGTGACCCAGGACAGATATAGTCATGTCACAGTTCAAATAAAATGGGTGTAGAAAAGACTCCTTTTTTCCGGCATTCATTTTTAATCTGGGGTCAGAACAGGTTAATGGTCATACTGCGGTTACAGGACAGATATTAGTTAAATTCCAGTGAAACTAAAAAATTGGGGGTTTGGAAAGACGCCTTTTACCGCCTTTTTAATCGGGTCATGCAGGTTCGGGCTCATGCTGTGGCCCAGAACAGATATAGTCAATGTCCATGAAACTAAAATGGTTTTTGAAAGACTCCTTTATCTTCACTTTTAATCTGTTGGGACAGACAGATTAATGGTCATTCTGGGTAACAGGACAGATATAGTCAATTGTCCAGTTCAACTAAAAATGTGGTATTTGAAAGACTCCTATTTCCGGCACTTTTTAATCTGTGGGTCAGACATGTTTAAAATGGTCATTTCTGGTGGTACAGGACACCAGATAATTCAAGTCCATTGTAACTAAAATGTTGGAAGAAAGACTCCTATTCTGGCACTTATTAAATCTGGGGGTCCATGCAGGTTTGGGCACCATGCTGTGGCACAGGACAGGTATAAGTCAATGTCCAGTGAACAAAAATGGTGGTTGAAAAGACTCCTTTTACCGGCACTTTTTATCTGGGGTCAGACAGGTTTGGGGCTCATGCAGTGGACCAAAACAGGTCTAGTCAATGTCCAGTTCCAACTACATGGTGGTCTCAAAGACTCCTATTTCCGCACTTTTTAATCTAGTGGGTCCAGACAGGTCTAATGGACATTCTGCGGTACAGGGACATATATAGTCCAATGTCCAGTTCAACTAAATGGTGGTATCAAAGACTCCTATTTCCGGGCAACTTTTTAATAGGGGTGGTCCATGCAGTTTGTGGCCTCATGCTGCGTTCCAGACAGGATATTCAATGTCCAGTTCAAGTAAAAAGATGGTTCAAATCAATACTGCCTTCCTGGCACTTTTATTTTGGGTCATGCAGGTTTAAGGGTCAGGCTGTGAATAACAAGACAGGGATAGTGAAATGGCTGGGAATTTATATTCTGTGGTCTTTAATCAACTAAGTGTGATTTGCCTTAAGATGTAAGCATGGTATCCATTTTGACTGTTGTGGATGTTAATTCCAGCTTCTCCAGCCCTGACTGGGTGTAAAAATGAATGGTGTTGTTCCCTCACCCATAAGACATATGTCATGCGTCGATAAACTATTATCGACTATCGGAAATCGTCTTATAATTGCCATATCGACTAACGACCTCCATGACAGATAGACAACTTAATCGCTCATCACTACCAGATTGGAGCGCGACCATTTTTGGTCCCGATGATTGGGAGGTACGAGGAGTAAGACTGCCTGGCAGCAGGTTGCATAAACCACTGAAGAACAGTATTGGCGTCGCTGTTACGTTACTGAGATTCACAGGGCCCTGACCCACGCGTGATGACATGGACTTACGGTCCTGCAACGACCATCCGCTTGCAAGCGTGTTGCTCCAGCACTGGAAGGAGCACCTTTTCTCGTACCTCAAACCTCCATTTTCCTACACCCCGTCTTTTGCTCGCTTACCACCGATGCATTACGCTCCATGTTCAGAAAGATAAAAATATAAGAAGGTATGGATAGTATCTGAAAGTCTCTTAAAAAAAGATGGCAAATCACAGCTATTCCTTAAACCCTCTATTATACCTACAGCCAAGCATAGGATTAGAAACTGAAATGTTTCTAGTAATACCAGTGAAATGCGGTCTCCTGTGGAAGAAACTGTTGTTTCTTCCTTCAGACCCAAGGATTTACAACTGCGCACTAGGACTAAGGAATTTATAGTTTTCAACAAACTATCAAACAAGTGCGGCAATCTGCGCCAAACTGAGATTTCACGAGCGCAATAAAACTAATCAGAAGTTACACGTATGAGAAAAAGCGTTTTTTGCATCGCAATGGACAAACGAGAACAGTTGCTAGAAAATTTTTCTATCAGAACTGTCCGTACAACGTGGCTATTGAAAAAACTAGGGCCGCAACCACATGCAATACAGCTATATAAAAGTTATACAGATAACAACTCAGTGAGGTTTGTGCATCACTGAAATACACAACAGTAACATCAACATTCTGTTATTCAAATTTTAAGTACAAGGTGCTCTATGAACATAACTGGGCCGACACCAAAGTAAAAAAAACACTAATTTAAAATGTATACGGAAAATTAAAAGGTGGTTTTTGAAATTTATAAAATTTTAAAAACCTGCTTTTCCCTACCCAAATTTTGTTTTGGTTTAATTAAGTTCGGGGGGGGGTTTTCTTTCAAAAAAAACTGGGGGTTTTGCACCAAAGTAAAAAAAACCCCGGAACCCCCTTTTTTTGTTTTTTAAATTTAATAGGGGGTTTTTTGCCCCTTTTATGAAATCCCAACATTAATTTAAATAGAAAAAATTTCCCTTTTTATGGGGGAAGACCCCCTACAAGATGGGTTTTTTTTTTTTTTTTAAAAAAAAGGGGCCTGCGAAAAAAGGTGAAAAAAAAACCAAAAAAAAAATTGTGTAGGATAAAAAAAACGTTTTTTTTTGCACCTATAAATACACCTGGGGTTTGACAAAGGAAAAATTCTTTTTCCTATTGTAAGTAAAAAAAAAGGGGGACTTTGAAAAAAAGCTGGGCTGCCCCCCAAAATTAAAAACCCCAATTTAATTTAAATTTTTGTACGGAAAATTTAAAAGGGGTTTTTGCACCTATGAAATAAACCTGAAATTTTCCTAGAAAAATTTCGGGAGGGGTAAAAAAAAGTACAAGAGGGGGGGTTTTTCCAACAAAACTGGGTGGGGCCAAAAGGTGAAAAAAACGGTTTAAAATTGTGTATTTTAAAATAAGGGTGGTTTTTTGCACCTATAATAAAAAAACACCAATTACTAGCAAATTTCTGTTTTGGTTTTAATATCCTTACAAGAGGGGTTTTCTTTTTAAAAAAAAAAGGGCCTGCGCCAAAGTAAAAAAAAAACCCAAATTTAAAATTGTGTAGGGAAATAAAAAAACGGGGTTTTTTTTGGTTCCTATAAATAACCTGTGGTGACTAGAAAAGTTCTGTTTAACTATTTTGAGTACAAAGTGGGGTCTTTGAACAAAACGGGCACGGCCCCCCAAAATGAAAAAAAAAAAAAAACCCCAATTAAAACCCTGTACAGATAATTAAAAAAAGGGGGTTTTTTTCACCTGCAGTTACTAGAAAAAAATTCCCCGGGATCCCAATATAAGTACAGGCTGCACAAAATACAAGTAATTTTTTAAAAAAAATACCCCGGGGGCCCAAAAAATGTTAAATAAAAACCTATTTCAATGCAGGGGAAAAACAAAAAGCCTGGGGCTGACAATATCCACTCTCCTTTTTAAAAACCTGCCTGCCCTTGGCCAGCCTGGTTTTGTTGTGTTCGTCCGCACCGCCCCCCGCCCAACCCCGCGGGTACCCCCGCCTAGATTCCCCCTTTAAATTTTTAAACATAAGTAAAATTTAAAAAAAAAATTCTCTAATCTACCTAAATTCTAATGTTAAAAAGCTTTTTAAAGGGAAGTTGTCTGTTTTTGAAAAAAGAGAAAAAAAGTTTTCTGAGCGGGATTGAGAGAGACCGAGGAATTTTTCCCGCTCTTATTTACACGGGCACCACACTGATTTCTAAAAGGAAGGGGGCTTTTTTTTTTTTAAAACGAGGGGGGGGGGTTTTTGTGATTTTTCCCGCCAATAAAAACCTAACCCTCCCTTCATGACCCTCGCACACCCGCTCACCCTTGGTCTATTCTCTAAGTGAAATTTTTCTTTTGGGCCCCCCAAAAAAAAAATTTACAGGAAAAAGCCCAAAAAAAGGTTTTCGAAAAAATTAATAGATTTTTGGGACAGATTTTTCACCTAAATTATCACGTGATCGAAAAATTCCGATCAACATAAAAACCGTGCCAATTTCAACTTTGTCGATAATAATCACTCAACACTAATGGGCATGATTTCACGATTGTCAACGTATATGCCCGAACTATGGGCAGGTTGCTTTCTTACTGAAGGTCCTGGATGAGCTACACTCCCGGGCTAAGGGGCACTGTCATGTTTTGCGGGGATTTTAACCTTACCCTCGACCCAAATCTTGATAATTCGTCTGGGCGGTCCTATATAGCATATTCAGCTATTAAAAACGTTAAGAAAGCCCTTCTCCAATTTCAGTTGGTAGACAGATGGCGGCTTCAGCATCCGTCCGATAGGGACTATTGTTTTTTCTCACAGCCCCATACTACATATAGTCGGATCGACTATATTCTGCTCCAGCATAGGGCTCTCCCGTGGCTGCGGTCTTCCTCGATAGGCAACGTGTTGTGGTCGGACCATGCGCCGATCTTCGTCTCTTTGCATGTCCCTTTCTTTTCTGCTCAAGCCAGACCCTGGAGACTCAATGAGTCCCTGTTGCTGGACTCAAGCTGATGGTTGAGCATTTCAGGTTGGACCATGCTGATGATCCCACTTCTCCTCTTCTTAAATGGGAGGCACTGAAATGTGTTCTTCGAGGAAATTTGATAAAGCATGGGAGTCGCCTTAAAAAAGCCCGATCGACCGCGATCGCTTCGCCGCTGCACAAGGTAACCTCACTTGAGCTCTTGCACAAACAAGCTCTCTCCACTAAAGTGATGCAGGATTTACTGTTGGCGTGGTTGGAGGTCCGTTTATTGTTTGAGGCCTCCTGGGGCAGACTTTTGCAGCAGGGTCGTAGCAGGTTCTATGATTATGGCAACAAGAGTGGTCGACTCTTGGCGAGGGCCATAGGGAATAGGACAGCACAATCCTTTGTTACCAGTATTAAAAATAGCGCAGGCAATTTTGTGTATTCCACTCCAGAGATCGCGTGTGAGTTTCAGTCATTCTATTCTAAGCTGTATAATCTTCCAGGTGGCCGATCCCATTCTCATTCCTCAGGTCGGGGGCCCCCTTCCCCATTTCCGGCTTTACCGGTTGAAGTCATCCAGAAGCTGGAGGAGCCTTTCTCGAAGGAGGAGTTGGAGTCAGCCGTTGGGGACCTCCCTAGCGGGAAAAGCCCTGGGCCTGATGGCTTTACTGGTAAATTCTTCCAGATTATGCTCCCTGCTCTTTCCCCGGTTCTTCTGGATGCCTTTAATATTGTTTCTGCGTCTTTGCCTTTCCCGGGAGAGGACTCCGCGGCCCATATCACAGTTTTGCCCAAACCAGGCAAAGACCCACAGGTTTGCAGCAGCTACAGACCGATCTCCCTCCTCAACGTAGACCTTAAAATCTATGCCAAGCTCTTAGCAAATCGCCTCAACCCCCTTTTGCCCACCCTGATCCATCCCGACCAGGTGGGATTTACCCCGGGTCGTGAGGCCAGGGACAATACCTTGAAAACATTGGACATCATTCACTATGCTAGACTACACGGGGAGCCATTGATGATCCTGTCCCTTGACGCTGAAAAAGCGTTTAACAGGATCTCTTGGGACTCACTGATTGATACCCTCAAACATGTGGGACTCGGCCCAATTTTTACCACTAAAATACTAGCACTTTATCAAAACCCTTCTGCAACAATTAAGATCAATGGTGCCCTAGCAGACCCCCTGGAAATACGCAATGGCACCAGGCAGGGTTGCCCCTTGTCGCCTTTACTATACATTCTGATCATGGAACACCTACTGGCTGCCGTGCGATTCAACCCGGACATCAAGGGCATAATGATTGGAGGGCAGGAGCTTAAATGCTCGGCTTTTGCAGATGATCTGTTAATTTATTTGACGGATCCTTTTATATCTCTCCCCTCTTTGATGTCCGAGCTGGATAAATTTAGCCTCTGGTCCAATTACAAAATTAATTATTCAAAATCTGAAGCCCTGAACATTTCCCTTGATCGGGCCACTGTCCAGACCATTAAATCTAATTTTTCTTTCTCCTGGCCTGAGGGAGGGATCTCGTATCTGGGGATTAAAATACCCAAAGACCTAGCTCAACTTTACGAGTGTAATTTTCTCCCTTTGCTAGCTAATATTTCACGACTACTAGGGGGCTAGGGGCAGGGTGACTTCTCGTTGTTTGGTAGAGCGAACATTATTAAAATGCCTATACTCCCGAAACTGTTATACTTACTTCAAATGGTGCCGATCTCCCTGCCCTCCTCCTTTTGGGTAAGACTCCATCGAAGTTTCTCTGAGTTCCTTTGGCGCTGCCGCCGCCCCAGACTCAGAAGGGATATAATGTCCAGGCCGAAGACGGAGGGGGGAGTGGGCTTACCCGATTGCAAGGTGTATTACCTAGCCACTGCGTACGCCAGGTTTTTGGATTTGATCCATAGCCCCCAGGATAAACTCTGGGTGTATATTGCACAGACAGTCTCTCCCCAGGCTATACTCTCTCTTCCGTGGGCCCAGAACCTTTCAACTCGAGACCCCAAACTTCTGTCCTTCAGTGCAGCCCATACATTATCCATTATACTAAAGTCCAAGGTCCCGGAACCCCTATTAGATTTAATGGGTCCCCTGTTCTCTATTTCGGATAACCATTTATTTCCTCCAGGCACTTCGGGGAGGTTTTTCCTGGGGAGTTCTAAGTCTCGCCCGCTCCTCGCAGTACAGATACAGGCCAGGGGGGCACTGAAACCCCTTTCGGATTTGACCCAGGATCTCCCTCCTTCTCCTAGGTACCAGTTTGAATATTTGCAGCTTCGGCACTTTACCTCTGTCATCGCGAAGAGGGTCTCTTTTCGGGCACTTTCACCGTTTGAGAGACTTTGTGTCGCTCCGCCGCTCCCCAGGCATTTAATCTCCTTGATCTATCAGTGGCTGATCTCCTCCTCTTGTCAAGATCTCCCTCATTACTGTAAGGCATGGGAGAAAGAGCTACAGAGGACTTTTACTGTTGAACAATGGAGAAAGTGCTTTTATCTCACACACAAAGCAGTGATAGCCTGCAAAGCGCAGGAAACAAGCTTTAAGATACTTTCCAGATGGTATAGAGTGCCGACTCTGCTTCATAAGTGGTATCCCAATGTCCCAGATACCTGCTGGAGGTGCAATCAGGAGGTGGGGTCTATGTCCCATATATGGTGGGGTTGCCAGGTCTTACGGCCCTTTTGGAAAAGGGGCCTTCAGGCTATCTCGGATTGTTGCGAGGTTTCCATCCCGGAAACAGCCAATCCTTTCCTATAAAAAGTCTTTGATGAGACATCTTCTACAGCAGCAAAGACGGTAATTCCCCCGTCGCTGGCGTCAATCCGTTCCTCCGTCCATTGCGGATTGGGTGGAGGAGGTATCCTCTACTTATTGTATGGAGGAGATGATCGCCCACTCCCCCGAGGAGGCGATTAAAGTACTGCACACTTGGAGGCCGTGGACCCAGTATCAGTCCTCCAGGGAATTTCGGGCCCTTTTGGGGTGATGATCGGGTCCTTCCTCGATTCTCCGCTCCTCTCCTATGTGAGGTTCCGGACATGGGTGATTGGGCCCTTGGCGATTGAAGCTCCCATTGGGAGGAATCCTCCCGTTTTGTAGCTTTTCGCATAGCGTTTGGTGCTTCTCCGGGGTCCGGTGGTGTGGATTTCCTCTTCCCCTCCCTCTCCCCCCCTTTTTTCCTCCCTGTTATACTTATTGGAGTATCAGGACCATATAGGTCAAATAACGTTCAGACTCACTGCCCGCTGATGGGTGGGGAGTCTGATTGGCTCCGCCTCCCGGTCATGGGCGTGTGTTATATTTTTCATGTTGACCTGTCATCTTTGGTCGTAGTATTGAAGGCCTACATGACGAATTGATTACTTATTCATTGGATTCTTGTACTTACATAGTAGTGCCTTTGTTCATCTTATGCGTGCATGTTTTTATATGTTTATGGATAAAAATGTTTCAATAAAAATCTATTATACGTAAAAACTCAATTACATTATGGTAGCATAGTTTGTGAGCATTAAAAAATCATTTGTCCATCCAGTTCAGCTTAGGATCCTGTGGCGTTGGTCCAGAGGAAGACAAAAAAACCATGAGGTAAAAGTCAATAGTGCTTTTAATAAGAAAAAAAATCTTCCTCATTCCAAATCTGGCATTTAGAATGAATCCCTGGATTAACACCCTTCTACAAAATCTAGTTGGACTTTATATTGACCTTACCATGCCAAGATTTTCTGGCATAGACTTCCATAGTCTCACCACTTGGTAGCATTGCTTGAGAAGGCCCCTGTTTGGTTCAACATCAGTTTGAACAAAAGTGAAAAAATGTGAGGTTGGGATGTCTTGAAAATTATTTTAATCTTGAGCTTTAGGTTTTTCTCTAACCCTAGTTTTAGGGGTTAAGTTACTGTTCTGTTTTTAATTTCCAGTCAAGCAGCGATCCCACTGCTGTGCCACTTTTGAAGCAAAATCTGGTGTCCTGTTTGACTTCATTTGTAGTTACCATAGTATTGGCCCTATGTTATGCTAACTGGAAATTAAGTTGGATAGGATAGGTGCAAGTCCTGCACCTTAAGTGACGCCATATCATGAGCACCTTAAGACCATGTGAAAAAAACGAATCCCAATTTAGGGCGACATGCATGTGTCACGGTTCATGCTGCGGTCCCTGCCTTGGACCGTCGGCCTATCTGTGCCTGCCATGTCTCTGCTGGGGCTCCCTGTGCAGGGGTCCCAGCAACCCTGTTTTTGCTATGTACTTCCCTTTTGTCCTGTCAGTCTTTTTTGCTTCCTGGGCCCTTTGTTTTTGCACTGTTGCCTCCTAAGGGCTTTGCGCCGGGGCCAAGGTTCCTCCCTATTTATATTTTCCTTTTCTGTGCACCTTCCTCTTCCCCCCTGACCTCTGGCTAAAAAGAGGAAGTTCTTGCCCTTACTCCTAGGGACATTTTCATTGCAGTCTGTTACAGCTCTTGCTGTTTTCTGGTTGTGCCCCATCTTGAGCCTCCCAGTACTAAGGGAAATTTTAACCCCAAGGGCCTTGGTTCCAGTCTGTGTATCTGGAGCCCCTGCCCTTCTGCTGTCCCTGTTACGTCTGATGTCTCGCACCTGTCCTGGGGCCGGGCCTCGGCCCCCTTTTCCCGGGTCTGTCCCCTTTTCTGGAAACCCGCCCGGGTTTTCCTGTTGAAATTCCCTTTTTGGGGGTACTTTTATCCCCCCTTTTTCCTGCGTGTTCCTGAGCAAATTTTTACCTGCCCTGCTTATGTTCCCCCTTTTTTCCCTTTGTTTTTCCTGTCCGTACCCGGGCGGCACTTCAGGTACCACGTCAGGGGTTTAGTAAACCGGGGGGTCCCGCAGCCAAGTCCACCCCGTTTTGCGGCGGGGTTTGGCAAAATTAAAAAAAACGGGGGCCCCCTTAGATCCCCCCCCCTGGGATCCCTCCAGTTCCCCAACCCCCGCCTGCGGTGTTCACAGAGGATCCACCCCCCGGATGTCGGGGTTTGGGCGCCTCGGCATACGTCCATCGGCGCCGCACCGTTACAGTTTTAAAAATCGTGATTTTGGGGCCTGTTTTCAGGTGTACAAACTGCGCCCCCCACCTTTGGCCGACTCGGGCTGTCGGCCCGCAGGCATGCCTGTTGGGCAAAACCTTCCCCCAATTTCGATCCCCACCAACACAAAGGGGCGCACCAGATTCGATACCCCGTTTGCATGTATGAATGGGGGGTTTGGGCAAAGTGAGACGAAATTACAGCTCCTTTACAGGCAACCTCTTTTTCAACTTGGTTCCCCGGGGTCGGAGGGGGCACTTGTGGAAGCTGGGAACTTATTGTAATGGGGGCAATAAAATTTACAGTTACAACAGTAAAAATAATAAAAAAGAGTTGTCTAAAAAATTAATTAATTTTAAAGTTAAAATTAATATCAAGTTGTAAAAAATTCGATTTCAATGTTTTTAAAAAAAGTTCATAAATTTAAAATTTTAAAAGGAAAAAAATTATAAGATCGAAAAGACACAAATATCAGTTTTTAAAAGGTTTTTAAAAATTTTCAGAAATATTCTAAATTTTTACTTTTAAAAAAGGGCTGATCCCGATGTTTTTTACTGATTTTAAAATTTTAGCCCCTTTAAAAAAAAAAAAAACAAAAAAGTATTTTTTTTTTCCTTTTTTTCCACCTTTTTTTCCCTTTTCCTTTTTCCATTTTTTTCCCCTTTACTAATCCACAAGACCCACACAGAAACAGGCCCTTGTTTGGGACTGTGGTCCCCCAAAAGGCAGGATTTTTTTGGGTTCCCAGGGATATTTTCTGGTCGAAAATTTAGGTCCGCAATTTAAAAATCCCCAAAAACTTTTTTTTGCCTTTAAAAATAATGAAACTATTATTTAAATTTTTAGTTCTGGTCGTATTTCACTATTATTTCGGTCTTAAAAAAGGACGTATTTATGTCCGCAAAAACATCCCCAAATATCCCTAAAATAATGAACAAATTTCTTACAATTGTTTCCAAAGGGAAAATCCGGATGTAATTGCGGCCGTTAAAAAGGGAAAAACCGTTTTTTAAACGTCCGCAATTACATCCCGGATTTTTTTTTGGGAATCAATTGTAAGAAATTAGTTTTTTATTTTGGGCATAGTTTGGGAGATGTATTTTGGGGAAAACGTAAATAGGCCCCGAAAATACAAACCAGAACTAAGCCCTGGGAACATAGAAATCCTCCCTTGGAAAGGACCACAGGTCCCCAGAAAACCCTGTGCTTTGCTTGGGGCTCTTGTTTGTTTAAATACTGTGGGGCAAGCGGTCCCAGGGGTTACCCCACAAACGGGAAATGGTTGCAAACCAAAAAAATATAGGGCGACATGTATAAATCGGGCTTTTTGCCTTTTTTTGGGGATAATCTGCGCCTTTCCCCCCGGCCTAAATCCCCCTGCGGGACGAAAGGGATGGTGTTAGGGCATTGTTCGTCCCCTTTCAGCTGCGCCCGCATAAAAAGGGGGGGAGGGGCCAATGGGCGGGGGGAGTGGGGGCGCGGTGTGGGCCCTTTCCCGGGGAAGACGCGGGCCGCACTCGAAAACCCCCGAGGCATGTAAACGCGTTCGGCCCAAAGCGCGGCGCAATTAAAGTTCCCTCGGCAGCTCCGCCATTTCAGCCCTTAGTTTTTTTTTGGTTTTAAATGCCCCGGGCCGGGGGAGTGAACAAAAACTGAACATGCGAGGAAGCATACAAACCCCAACCCGCAAGAAAATCTCGGGGTCAGCTCCTTTTGCAGCGGGAAAGTTGTTTCCCAAAAACACGACTTTATAAAGGGGGAAAAACATTATCAAAAAAGGCTAAAACCTTTCAAAAAAAAAAAAAATTAAAAAAAAAAAACCACTTTCCCCAAAAACCCTAGCCCCACGGCGAAAAATATCAAGAATTGGGGGAAAATTTGGAAACTCCCGGGGAAAATACAGAAATTTCCAAATTCTGAAAAGCTCCCTTCTCTTTGGTCAGCATAAAAATCCAATCAGAATAGGAGGCGACAGTAAAACCATTAAAACCCCTATGGAAAAACTTTTTGCCCAAAAATAAAAATTTAAAAGGGCCCGGGGACAGTTCAAAATCCCGAAAAAAATGCAAAAAAGGCTGTTTGGCTAAAGCTAAGCGGGGGGAAATTTTGGCTATCTCGGGCCAAAAGAATAGGAGCGCCCGGGGCCCCATTATACCTATGGAGAATTTGGGAACCAAAAAAAAACAAAGGGGGGGAAATA
This sequence comes from Phyllomedusa bahiana, assembly GCA_025379985.1. Classification (NCBI taxonomy): domain Eukaryota; kingdom Metazoa; phylum Chordata; class Amphibia; order Anura; family Hylidae; genus Phyllomedusa; species Phyllomedusa bahiana. The sequence continues at coordinate 13,900 of JAODAL010026638.1, read as the reverse complement.
AACCCGAACAATGTTTTTTGTGGGCGAGAGGCGGCGTTTACAGGGGAAAATTGCAATAGGGGGAAAATTTGGCCGGGAAAATTACGTAATTCAAATTCTGTGGGGCTTTTCTCATTGGCCCGGTTCTAAAACCACCCAAATTTCAGAATCGGGAGCACAAAGCCCCTTTTTTATAAGTTATGGGGGGAAATTGGTAAATTTCAAAAAAAGGAAAGCGACAAAAAACCCATTATACCCTTTGGGGAGAAGTTTTGACAATCAAAATAAAAGGCGGAAAATTTTAAAAATACAGTAAAAATGCTGAAAACCCTTTTGGATTGGGGGCCCCTGAGCTAGCGGTCCCCTTGGGTACCCCAAAACCAATCAAGCGGGGGTTTATTTTCCCATTGTAGTTTTTTTAGAGACGGCGCAATGAAAGGGCCCGCTCAGCCCCCGTAAACCGGAAAATGGGTATGTAAAAAAATCCTTTTTATTAAGTGAAAAATCTTTAATCAGTTAAAGTTTTTTTCAAACCTTCCCCTAAAAAAAATCGTTAAATCCCTAACAACGCTTTTGTCCCCGGGAGACCGGCACTAAAATTGGGGAAATTTGCCAAAAAGAGAAAATTTGGGCCGGGAAACCCGAAAGAGCGACAGTGCCGCACCCCTAACCTATGGGGGGATTTTTGGGACCAATCGGGAATGGGGGTGACGGGGACCCATTCAAACCCTTTAAAATGGAGAAAATTTTAAACCAATCATATTCAAAAGGCGGGGCAGTTCAAAATACAGTAAAAAAGGCAAAAAAGAGCAAATTTGGGTTTGAAGGGGGGCGGGGGGGGGGCTCGCCCCTCTTAGCCAATCAGGGGCCGGAGCTACTTTCTCATAGAGTTCATGTGAAAAAAAAAAATGCAGGGGGAAAGCTCTTTTTGTTTTGGGCCTAAGAAAAAAAGGGGCCCCGCGGTTTTTTTGGGCCCCAAGGGGGAAGCGGAGCGACCCCTCCAAAGGGTTTTTAATTCCAATTTTGGAAAAAAAATTTGTACAGGGCCCCGAAAATAAATGTTAAGACTACAGAAGTCTTTCCCAATGTGTATTTTAAATGAAAAATAATAGGGGGTTTTAAAGAAAAAAAGTATTAAATCAATAAAATCATTTTTGTTTCTTTATTTTCGTTACAACCCATACAAATTGACCCGGGGCAAACCCAAAAATAAAGAAAAAAACCCTTGATTTTTTTTAAATTTCCCCATATTTTTTTATTTACCCCCATTTTAAGTTTTCATTTTATATACACATCGGGACCCCCACTTCCCCCCCCCCCCGGCGGGTTTTAATCATTTAAATTTTCGGAAATTGAAAATTTTTAAAATGCAAATGCATTAAAAAAAACCCCATACGCGCGTCGCTCGCTCTCCCATTGACCCAAAAAACCCCCGGCCTCTTTTAACTTACCCAATCTCAAACGGCTCGCTTGCTTTTCTTTTTTCCCATAGAACTCTATGGGGAAAGTAGCTCGCGCCTGATTGGCCAAAGCTGGAAGACCCCCGCCCGCTTCAAAAAATAAAGTTCCTTTTCTCCCTTTTTTTACTAAAATTTTTGAACTGCCCCGCCTTTTTGAATATGATTGGCCCCTTTTATTTCTCCTTGGGTTGAATGGGTCCCTGTCGCTCCAAATTCTGTTTGGTCAATTTTTCCCCCATGGGTTTTTAGAATGGGCCACGGGTCCCCTCCTATTTTTTTTTTCGGCGGGTTTTAGGGCCAAAACCCAATCAAAATAGTTTAAAAAAATTTTTGAATTACTTTTTTTTTGGGGGGCAAAATTTCCCCTCAAATTGAAATTTCCTTTTGTGGGCCCGCCCTTTCCGGCGACAAACGCGTTGTTAGGGTTTTAAACTGATTTATTTTTTAAGGGGGGGTTTAAAACCCGCTTTATTTTAAAATGTTTTTAAACAATTAATAAACTTGGATTTTTTCAAAATTTTTTGGGGGTTTTTTCCAATCCGGCCCCCCCACGCCTTTTTTAAAAGCCCGGGGGGGATTTGCCCCCTTCTTCCTTTCCCTCCATAGACAACAAGGGGGGAGTTTTTATTTTTCCCGGCTTTTTGTTTGGGCCCGGCAATACCCCAACCCCCCCCGTTTTAAGCCCCAACCAATCGGGCTTTTTTCAGCTTTTTTAAAACAAAAAAAATTTTAACGTCCCCCTTTGATTTTTTAAAATTTGGAAAAATAAACCCCACTCCCAAAGGCAAAAAGGGGTTTCCCCCCTTCCATTTCCTTTTTCTGATTGGCCGGGGATACCCAACCCCGCCCGCCACCCAAAACAGCTCTTTTTTTTGAAATTTTTCTGAAATTTTAACGGGTCCCCCCTTTTAAATTTTCTGATTGCAAATTTCTAAAGTTCCCCTTTAATTTAATGTTTTCCAAAACAAAAGGGCCCCTTTGGGGGTTGAAAGCCGCCCCAAAATTGGTTTACTTTCCCTTAAATTTCGAATTTACTTTTAAAACCCTTGGGTTATAAAAAAGCCCCTTACCTTTTTGAACTAATGCGCCGTTCAAATTTTTTTGGAAAAGTAAAATTTTTTTTTAATGCATTTTTTATTTTGAGGTTAAAGTCTTTTTCTGAAAATTTTTTTTACGCCTTTATAATCTTTAATTTTTTCTGGGCTTTTTCTCCGGGCCTGTCTCAAAACCGAAAAACTGTAAAGGCCAGTCCCCACAGCGCCCTTTGTCCCCGCACTCGCCCATGCCCCCGCACTGACCCCAACCCCTTGGCGAAGCGCCGGGGGGAATTTTTTCCCCGGGGTTAACGAGCGCACCCCCTGGGGACGGCGAATCTTGGGGCGCGGGTTGCGCTTTGAGCCGTAAGTCCCCGCACGGGGGGCCCCCCAAATTCCTGGCGAGGCGCGGCGGATTTTACATTGGAATGAAATAAGCCGCGCCCGGCGCCGACATTAACAGGTGCAGATTTCCCCGGGAAAAAAGGGCGGAAAGGGGGCCCCCCGACGTAAACGAGGATTCATCCCAGGGTCGCCCATAGGGTTTTTTTTTAAAGCAAAAAAAACAGCAAAACAAAACGGGACAGTTTTTATTTTCTTTGGGTTTATGTCAGCCGTTTAACATGCACAAAAAAACAAAAGTTATATTTTCCCAGCATAAAAAGGGCCCAAAGGTTATATTTCCAAACCGGGGTGGCAGGTGAAAGATTTCGGGGCAGACCTCCTCGGTTCGGGTTTCGTGGCGGGTAGAAGGGCCCCTTTCCTGCACGGGCCCCTCGGGAAAAAATTGACTCCCGGGTTTAAATTTTCTCACCCTGGTCTCTTCCGTGCACAGGTTTTAAAAGGGCCCAAAGGGATACCGGGTTTTAAACCCCGGCCCGGGGGGGGGAAAGGGGCCCTCCCCCCAGGGTACAGCCGTTCGGGGAAAAAAGGCACCCCAAAAACCCAGCACACCCAACAAATTATTTAAAATACTCAAACAGGGCTAACCTCGGTTACTTATCTCAAATGCTGATTTTTTTCCCCCCCACCAAGGTCCGGTTCCTTGGTGGGCCCCACCTAGTGCATTTTCTCTTGTTTGCCTTTTGCTTTTTTGGGGGAAAGGGGCTGGGCTGTTCCCCCACTGGATGGGCCCTCTCTGAAAAATCCTTGGAATTCCTTTTACATTTCCCACCCTAATCCCTGGGGGACATACCCTTCTTTCCACTATCTTTCCTCCCTGGTTGCTTCAACTAAAATAGAATAAAAGGGAAATTTAAAAAAAATTACATTGTTGAAATTCACAAACAATCTTAATGTTTTTTTCGCTGTTTTTCCACCCCTTGTCTTTAAACTTAATACATTTTTTTCCGCGATTCCTTATGCGCCCAAATTTTTTTTTTTCCGGAATTTTTTTTGGTTAAAAACAGGGAAAGGCGCGGGGAATTTTTCACCCAAAATTTTGGAAACCTTGGGCCCCGAAAATAAAACCAGGCTAAACCCATTTCCCCAAAAATAAGGGGTGAAAACGGGTTTTCCCTCGACCCCGATTTTTAATTAAAATGCCGCCCTTAGTGTTAAAATTATTTTTTGGGGTAAATTTTTCCCAAAAGTCGATTTGGGGCTGACCTAAATTCTAATAAACTTTGTTTAGGCAAATCCCCCTTCCACCGGAACCCCCAAACCCAATGAAGCCCTTTTTAAAAGTTTTTAAAAATTTTTTTCAAGGGATCCCCCAATCCTTTAAAAATTTTTGCGGGTCCCCCAAATTTTAAAAAAAACCCCCCGTTAAAAAAATCAACCCCCCCCCGAAAAATAAAAATTTGGAAATTTCCAAAAAATTTTAACCCCCCCGGATTTAAAAAATTCATTGCCCCCGAAAAACCCAACCCCCCCCTTTAAATTAAAACCCCCAAATAAAATAAAAACCCCTCCCCTTTTTAAAAAAAATATTATAAATTTAAATTTTAAAAACATTCTTTTCATCCCGGGGTTTTATCCCCCAAATTTAAAAAATTTCTTAGAAAAATTTAAAAAAAAAAAGACTGGCCCATCAAAAAAACTAAAAAACCTTTAAAAAAAACCCAAAGGGCAATATAACCCAGAGAATTTAAATTTACAACGGAAAGAATAAACTTCCTTTAAAAATCCCTTGCTAAAAAAAAACTATATATTTTCTACACACTGAATTCCAAAAAAACATATTTAAAAGCGATCAAAAAGTCGTGTCCACCAAACAATAAAAGCAATAAAAATGTGAGCTCATCCCACAAAAAGCAAGCCCGCACTAAGCTTTTGTACACAAAAAAAAAAAAATTGTTATGGCTCTCAGACTATGGCGATACAAAAAAAATTTTTTTCCTTTTTGAAAAAAAAATTTTAATTTTATTTGTAAAAGCAGAACAAATAAAAAAAAGAAATAACGCCCAATAAAAAAACTAACTTCATAAAAAAATTAAAAAATTTAGATGTCATAAAAAAAAAAAACGCATTTAAAAAAGGGATCCCAAACCCTACAGTAAACACATGGTGATGCTAGTTTAAATTTTTTTTTTTTAATATTTTAATTTTGGTTTTTACCCCAAAAGACTTTTTTAAAATTGAAAAGGGGCACTTTTTTTCAAAATTTTAAACAACATTTTTGAAATTTTCAAAAATTAAACAAGGAAGGTAAGGGAAACAAACCCATTTCTTACAAAATTTTAAAGCAAAATTGTCAAAAAGGAAAAACAATCTCTTTTATCACAAAATGGGTTTTAAAAGAATCAAAAAGGTTCCCATTTTAAAGTAACACATTTTAAGTTTTAAAAAATGGGGCCCCCGGTCAGGAAGGTCAAAATAGTTTGGCAGCAGTAAGATTTAAAAAACTATTTTGAAAAAACTTTTTTTGGGATAACGTTTTCCCCTTTATTAAAAGTTTTTTTTTTGGTTTAAATGTCCCAAGTCTTTTTGAAAGAATTCTTGCTCCAAAAGGCTAAAACCCCAACTGAAACTTAAAAAGGGGGGCCCACCATAAAATTTAAATAAAAATTTTGGGGCCCAAGGGGAAATTTGAAAAGGGAATGGTTTATTTTTTTCCTGTACTTCTTGTTGTGCCCCGAGAATTTTCCCCATTTTCCAAAAGCATTTTTTTTCCCCTTTCATCTAAACAAAAATTTTTTTTTTTAAAAAATTGTTTTTTTTCAATTTTACAAAATTTTCAAATACTGTTTTATTTTTTTAATTTGTTAAGATTGAAAATATTTTTTCCGAAAACACTTTCCAGTTTTTAATCCTTTTGGTTTTTTTTTCAGGCAAAAAATTGTTTCGAACTTTTTAGTTTTCTTTCATATTGACACACTTTTTTTTCTAAAAGGCTTTTGGACCCTTCTTTTTTGTTTAAATTTCCCTTGAAAAAAACCCAAACAAAAAAATTTAAAAGGGGGGAGAAGGCACCCGGGTTTGGAAATTCAAAACCCCAATTTTTTTTGAAAAACCTCATTTTTAAAATTTTTTTTTTTAAAAAAAAGGACAAGATTTCTTTTGGGCCCATCACAGATAAAATGCTGTAAGTGTTATAAGTAGACTGGCTGGATGACATCAGAATAATTTTCTTATGCCCATATTGTACATCAAGCAGTTTACTTAGTCTCAGACAACCAAAATATGATTGAAATTATCTCTACTGAAATAGAGAAATGGGAAATGAAAGTGTGGTAAAGAATTATAGAGGCACAAACTGGATGATCTGAAGGGAACCTATCAAGTGGTTTATGCTGCTCTATCTGAAAGTAGAATGTGATAGAGAGAGAGAAGTTGAGATCTGTGATATATATGGTTATATGATTTCATGATAAATTTCTGAATAAAAAGCAGAAAAAAATCTGTGAAAGTGAAACTAAAAGTACTGCTGAACTCCGCCCATATACAGAGATTGACAGTTAGCTTTTAACGCACACTGATATGATAAAAGCTGTCAATCACTGTATGTGGGCATGATAAGCAGGACTCTCACTGTCTCTTAAGTATTTTATTTGCTTTTTATTCAGAAATCCTGCTCTAAATCCTGAAAACTTATATATCACAGAAATCCGCTTCTCTCCTCTATTCTATAACCCTATATATCATAGAGCTCAGATTCTCTCCTCTATCATATAAACTATATATCAAAGAGCTCAGCTTCTCTCCTCTATAATATAACCCTAATAGTGTTGAGCGATTGCGTTGGCTATCGAGATCGATCGATAGTCGATAGTCGGCCGCTATCGATAAGGTTTTTCGATAGTGAGCATCGATTATGAGCGATTCCCTTTTAAAAGTCTATGGGAGAGCAACAACCCCTTTCCCATTTTTTCCCCCAAAAAAAAGGTGGAGAAGCTGAAAAATTAAACCCCCAAAACCCAGTAAAAATGGTTTCCTTCCCCTACATTTAGGAAAAACACACTTAGGTTAAAAAAAGTCAAAAAAAAAAGGTCAAGCCCATTCACTACCCCTGTCTTTTTTACCAAAACCCTGCCCCTTAAAAACCTGATCACCCCAAATTAAAAAGTCCCAAAAAGGCGTTGTTTTGAAATCTTGTTATTGAATGGACTTTGGAAAATTACCCTGTCCGGGAAAAAGCACATGAGCCCCAAACCTGCAGGGAACCCAATTTAAAAAGTGCCGGAAGAAAGGGGGTCTTTCAAAAAACCATTTTAGTTTCATGGACATTGACTATCCCCTGTTTTGGGCCCACGCATGAGCCCCAAAAACCTGAAATGCCCCCCAAAGGTTTTAAAAAAATTTCCCCGAAAAAAAGGAGTCTTTAAACCCCCCATTTTTTTAAACGGGACAAAATACGCCCCTTTTCCTGGGCACAGTTGCCCTTTAAAACCCTTTGCCCCCCAGATTAAAAAAGGCGGAAAAAGGAGTTTTCAAAACCCCTTTTTAGTTGAACGGGCCCTTTGGACTAGAACTGCCCTGTGCACAAAATTGACCCGGGGCCCGGATTTTACAGTGGGTGCGCTGAGGGCCAGGCTGGGCCCGTCATCCTTTTAAAACAACAGGTTAAAATCCCTTTAGGGACGCGCAAAAAAAACTGTCGGCTGAAGCAGAGTGGGGGAAAGGGGAAAAGTTTAAAGAATCCCCCTTCCTCAGTCCACAGTAAAAAGACCTGGGTAGCGTGCCCCCCCTTTTATGAGTGCGGACCAATTGACCCTTCATTGGAAATATGGGGTTAACGCTCCTGTTACACCCGGGGTTCCCCTTTTGTTTGGGCCCTTTTTTTTTCTATTTTACTCAACGTGCTGGGGGGGAAATTGTCTCTGTATTTTTGTTCTTGTCCGTGCTCCATATCCATGTCCTCTGAATAACCTACATCTGGTCAATTTTTCCCTTTCCCTCCCTTGTAAAAATTCAGGGGAATTTTTTTACCGTATTTTGTACATGAAAAGGGGTTTTTTTAATATTTTAAATTTTTGGGAAAACCATTTTTAAAATAGGATGGAAAATCCCCTTTGTTTTTTTTTCTCTTTTTTTCATTGTATTAAAGGGGTTTGTTCAATACAGGGTTTGGGTAGCTATGTTAAAGATCTTGCAAAAAAAAGTCATTTTGAATATGTGCCCCTTAACAGGTCCTATATTCCTGTTTTGACAGCACCTTCACCTTTGACCCACTTTTGGAAAAATTGTGAAGAAAAAAATTCTGTTAGAAAAAACATTTTTTGGGAATAGGCCCTTTTTGTATAGCTGAATTTTAAAAGAAAATGTCCCCAAAAATTCAAAAGCAGGGGACCCTTGACCCAATTTTGGAAAAAGTGAAAAACAAATGTTTTTTGAAAAAAACTTTTTTTTAAAATTTGGACCTGTAGTATGGTGCATGTACAAAAAAAATGCCCCCAAAAATTCAAGTTGCCCCTTTGACCCCTTTTGGGAAAAATTGGAAGAAAAATGTCTGTTAGAAAAAAAATTTTTTTTGAATGGGAAACTTTTGGTTATAGCGCATGTCACAGCAAAATGCCCAAAAATTTTAAAAAAAAAGGGACCCTTAAAGCCCTTTGGAAATTGTGAAAAACCCAAAGGTTGTTAGAAAAACCCATTTTTTAGAATAGGACCTTTTTGTATAGCGGCATGTCAAAAAGAAAAAATGCCCCCCAAAAAGTTTCAAAAACGCCCCAATGGGGGCCACTTTTGAAAAATTTTTTGAAAAACCCAAATGTCGGGTTAGAAAAACCAAAAAATTTTTTTAAAATTTGGCCCTGTAGAAATTGCTGCTTTTTAAAAGCACATGCCCAAAAAAAATTTAAAAAAAAGGGATTTCTAAAGCCACTGTTAAAATTGTGAGGGAGAAATGTTTAAAAACCAATTTTTCTTTTCCCAAAAAGGCCCATGATTATTGCTGTATCTCCCCGTACTAAACCCCCAAAAAATTTTTAAATAGGGACTTTACCCACTTTTAAAAAATTGTGAGGGAGAAATGCCATTAGAACCCACTTTTGTTAAAGGACCTTTAATTATAGCTGTATCTCCCGAAACCCGGGGTTTCAAAACCATTGCAATGGGAAAATTCAAAAGATAAAGTGATTTAAATGGAATACGGGTTTGTTGAAACCTTGCTGTTTTTACAGTTTCCTCACAGCAAAAGGAATAAAAGAGGAAAAGAATAAAAATTGCAGTAAAAAATTGTAAATTTTAAAAAAAAATTTTTTTCAAAAAGGCCCCCATTTTCTGTTTAAAATTGGAATGTAAAATTTGGAATGGAACAAATGGGTTTTGACCACGGCAATTGGGGCCACAAATCTTCAGAGATCCATGCCTGATTCATTTTGGGTTAAAGTCAAACGAAACCTTTATCTGTGGAAAGCGGTTTGCGTTTGTCTGTAAGGGAAATTTCCCCCAAAGTTTGTGTTTGAAGGTCCGTAGATATAAAGGGCTGGTGTGGGCAGGACAACACTCTATGGGTAAAGAGCCGCTCGGGCCATTCGCCCAAATTTTGGATCCAGAAGTCTTTTTGGTCCGGAACACATCCCAAAAAATCGGGGGTTGGGAAACGAGATAGTCGGGGCAAAATGATTTTAAAAGCTGATCTCTGTGGGGGGGGTTTGTGCCCTGCTTTGCATGCGTTGGTGGGGGGTTGGTAAAAAAAGATTGCAGAGGTCACCTTTTAGGTTTTTCGCCACCTTGCCTGTGCTGCCGCTACGTCTACTTGGCACTTTTATTGCTTTTCCACGTGCTGGATGTTTTTCCCACTTTAAATTTTGGGGGGACGTGAAGCAAAAGAAACCCAGTTGTCCCCATTTGACCCAAACAGAAAAAGGTCCTTTTCCCTGCATTTTATTTCCTATTTGGGTGGGGGGAAAGGAAAAAGTCCCGGGATTTTTTGTTTTTTTCCGGGGTTAGGAGGGTGGCCAACGTAATTTTGTTTTTTTGAGGGCCTTTATGCGAGGATATGTTGGAGGAAATGGGCCCCAACCCCCTCATGGGGAGAGATGGGCCTTGATTTCCCAACCCTTTTTGGGTTGAGGGGCATAGCAAATGATTTCCTATTTCCTTCCCCCTAAATTCCCCGAAACCTTTTTTTCCAAAGGGCCGGGCCCATCGGAACCCTCGGTGTTAGGAATCCCTTCCCCCTCCTCCGCTGCCCCCGGCCCGCTTAACACACCCTGATTGCTGAGATGATGAAACCCTGGAGTGATGCGCCACCTTGCACTAGCTCTGGACCCCGCCCCCTTTGCCAAATTTGAAGACCGATAAAAATGGGGAAAACTGTCGGGCCTTGTGGATTTGACGGAGAGAAAGGCTCCGGGGGTCCGCATCTGTGTCCGGGCTCCTCCTCCGGGCATGGGGGACCCCTTGGGTTTTAGAGTGTTTAAGATCGTTCCCGAACTAAGTTTTACACAAAGGGTATGCTGAAAGGGGAAATTTTTCCGCAATGAAACCCTTTTTTGGGGGCTTCTTTTAAAACTGGGAAGGATGGTGCAGAGCTCTTTCAACTGCACCACTCTCGGTTTTGGGTTCAACACCCGAGGTTTCCCCACCCCTGCTTGTCAGGCCCTGTGTCACTTGTCTGCGTAAAAAATTGGCTGCTGCCACAAAAACGTGGAGCATGTGGAAAGGGGGGAATTCCCGGTGTTTCCAGAAAAAATGAGCCGGGTTTACGGGGAGGGCCCAGCTGACGTGCCCAACCCCAGCCAAAGGGGGGCGAAAACAGGGTGGGGAAGGGGAAGGGGCGAACTCAGACCCCGAGCCCTTTTTCCCGGCCCGGCAGTCCCGACCCGGGAGTCTTTTTGAAAATTTTGGACGAAAGGTTTATGACAGGGGCCGGCCCGGGATGTTTCTCCAGCCCCCGATCTTAAGGGCGGCCAGGGAGATTTTGCCCCTTTTCGCAACCCCCTTGCCTTTGGGACAAGGTTTTGTCACCCAGCCAGCGTCGGTCTCGTTTCTTAGAGCCCCTCCACAGTTTTGACTGGGTGTGGGCCCCGGGCTCCCAAGGAGATTAATTTAAACCCGGCCCCCCTGTCTCTTGGCACGTGATTCCCCCCAGAGAACCCCTTTGGGGGGAAAGAGCCCCGCACCATCCCCGCGGTTTTGAAGAGGTGCGGAGGGGGGAGAGCCCATACCCCCCGAGGACACCCCCAGCTCACCCCGTTAAGGGTTCAAGAGATATAGCGGCCTTGGGCCCTGGGTTTCTAGTCATGTGTCGGTGGTGGGGTTTTTGGGGCTTTTCGGACACAGTGAAAACAACGCGCTTGAAAATTTTTGATGGGCAGGTGGCTGGCCAGGGCAGGGGCAGCTTTTTTGGCAAAAAAAATTTCCCGCTCGGGCCCTTTGGTATTGGGGGCAGAGAGGGGAATGGTGTGGTGGGGAAAAACCTTTTGTGTTTCCCCCAGGGGGAAAAAAAAAAATTTTTCCCAAAGGGCCCAAAACCTGGCAATGCCACATTAAAGGGTTTTGGGTTTGGGGGGTTTTTTTTAAAATGTTTCTTTTGCTCCCAAAAAAGGAAGACAGAAGGGTGGCTGTAGATTTGGGCCGTTGGGGGGCGTGCAGGTCGTCAAAATGGGGAAGGTGAAGGGGTAGGATGGGTCCCCTGGTGGTGTTGGTGGTACTCGGGGAGGGTGGAGGCTGAAGCGGAGGCTGACCCTGATCATGATCTGAGAGGAAAAGGGGCAGGAGGAACACTTGGTGGTGGCGGGGGGAGGCGGGGGAAAGAAAGGGGGTGAAATGGTTGGGGGCCCGGGGGTCGGTCTGGCCTTTTTTGGCCCAAGTGGGCCCCCCATTTTAACTCTTCATTCGCTGCATGTGATAGACTGTTGGTGGGGGGTTAACCCCTTTTAAAGGGTTTTTGCCCCTTTTTATGCGTTTAAAGGCCCGGGGGGATATGACATCGTGGGGGAATAAAGGTTTTCTCAAAAAAGGGCCAAAGGGTTGGAGGTCCTGGCCTTTTTTACGGGGATAAGCGGGGGGAGCGGGGGTTTTAGGCTGACCGTGGCTGGCGGAATCTTCAGGGGAAATTCTGCGGGCCCCCCTCTCCCCTTTTTAGGCGGGACCCCTTTGACACCCACCCCCTCGCTTCTTGTCCAAATGATGAAGCGCTCGCAAGCAAATTCTGCTGAAAAGACCAGGATGGGCCCCCAAAGTCGTCTAAAATATCAAAACAGGGTTGGAAATTGGTCGTCCCGATTTCTGCTCCAGAAGCTGCGGGCTACAAGCAAGGGCACTGCAAGGGGGTTTCCCACCCCCCCGGGATTTTTGCCCATTGACCGGGGTTCCTTACCTCCTCTGATGGATCAAATAAACTGGGCGTCAGGCAAGGGCTAAAAATCCTCTTGTCTTTTAACTTTCCTTCTGACCCCAACCGATTTTTTCATCAAAAAGGTCGCAGAAATTTGGATTATCCAAAAGTGGTGGGTACACGAGGGTTTACATTTGGGCTGCTTCATGTTGGGCGGATGCAGATGATGTGTGACGTAATTTGTGGCCGTGGGCTGCCCCAGGGCCCAGGAGGTAAGAAATTTCTAGATGCAGGTTGATTAAAACCGGAAAGGAAAAATTGGGACGAAAGTTTTGTTACTTAGATTCACGGGCCCTGACCCGCGATGACAGGTGACGGGTTTTGCAACTGACGATTTGGCTGGGGGGATGCGTGTTGTCGCCGCACTGGAAGGGGCCCTTTCCCCTTTGTACCTCTACCTCCCGTGCTACCCCCTTTTTTGCTGCTTACACCCGCATTTCGCTCCATTTTCAAAAAATATAAAAAAATTTTAGAAGGTATGGAATAGTTTTTGGGAAAATCCTTTTAAAAAACGGGAAAACACAGCAAATTTTAAATCTCTTAAATCAAAACAAAATTGTTTGGGTTAAAAATTTAAATGCAGGGGTCTACAACAAAATTTTGGTGGGCAAAAGTCCAAAAAAAACGTTTCTGTTTGTTTTGGTTTTAATTAAAAGGTATTTTTTTCACTTTCAAATTTACCCGTGGGGGAATATAGAATTGCCCGTCTTAAGATTTACGTGGATGCTGCGTCAAAGGGAAAAATGTGGGGTGCAAAAGTCAAAAAAAAACGTAATGTTATGTTTTTTATGTTTCACGGTATTTTTTGACCCTTTTAATTCCCGTGGTGAAATTTTAGAATTTCTGTTTTAAAATTTACTTGGGGGCTGCGTTTAATGAACAATGTGGGTGTGCAATTTGTCAAAAAACAAAATAATTTTTAAAGTTTTCGTATGATACACTGTATTTTTTTTACCCTTTTTAATTCACCTTGGTGAATTTAGAATTCTGTTTTTTTGATTTACGTGGATGCTGCCCCCCCCAAGAACAAAATTTCTGGGTGCGCAATAAGTCAATTAAAAAACGTAATTTTTATGTTTTTGTTAATACACGGTTTTTTTTGGCAAACAAACAACCAGCTCGGGGGCCCGGCATGGGGGGGGCAAAACCCCCTTTTTAAGGGGGGGGGCCCCTTTATGATGGCGCGCCGAAATGAGGAGAACGTGGGGGGGGGGAGCCCCTTTTTAAACGGCACTCGCGCCCCGGGGGGCTCAAAATTTGGGAGGGGAAAAGCAGTGAAGCCGTCCCTGCGCTTTTTGTGAGCGGTATTTGAATTTGGAATGGGGGGAAAAGGTGGAAGCAAATGCTGGCAAGGCTGAGGAGCGCGGGGGGGGGGAAACGCAAGTCCTCAGTGGTGGAGGAACAGGTGCGGGGGGTGGTTTGGGTTTAAAAGGGGGGGGGCCGGGGGCCCCCACAATGTCCCCGGGGGGGCCCCGGGGGTTCCGGGTTTCCTTTGGAAACCCCCCCGGGCCCGGCTGCTCACCAGGCGCAGAACGGGCCCGCAGGGGGCTTAGCCCTGAAAGGGGACCCCCCGGGTTGGGACGCCAACGGGCCCCCCTTTGGGGGGCCCCCCAGGGGGGAGGTGCGGGTTTTTGGGGGGTTCTCGCCGGCCGGGTTGCTTGGGAGGAATCAATCCCGGCGGGGGCTGGCCCGCGGAAAAC
>JAODAL010026637.1:0-56373 GCA_025379985.1 Phyllomedusa bahiana | reverse complement strand
CTCTAAACTAAAAGATTTTATAGAACAAAGTTCTGTTCTTAAAGGGAATGTGTCATCAAAAAATGACTCACATTTTTATGTTAAACTAATTTTTTAGAAACTTTTACATAGTTACATAGTTTGTCAGGCCGAAAAAAGACATACGTTCATCCAGTTCAGCCCATTTGTTAAAGTGTTGCTAAAGTGTTAAAGTGTTGATCCAGAGGAAGGCAAAAACCCCCATGACATAGAAGCCAATTATCCTCACGTTGAGGAAAAAATTCCTTCCTGACTCCAATCTGGCAATCGGAATAAATCCCTGGATCAACGACCCTTCTCCAGAATCCTAGTCATTATAACTTGTTATATTACATCTAGAAATGTATCTAGACCTTCTTCAGAATCCTAGTCACTATAACTTGTTATGTTATCACGCTTCAGAAATGCATCCAAGCACTTCTTGAACTCTGTTAGTTAATTCACCAGGACAATTTCCTCTGGCAGAGAGTTCCACAGTCTCACTGCTCCAACAGTAAAGAATCCCTTTCTATGTTTATGTAGAAACTTTCTTTCTTTAAGACGTAGAGGATGTCCCCTTGTTCTAGATACAGTCCTGGGTATAAATAAATCTTTAGCGAGATCTCTATATTGGCCCTTAATATATTTAAACATATTTATTATGTCCCCCTGAAGCCGTCTTTTCTCTAAACTAAATAACCTTAAAGGAGTTGTCTCATTACGAGCTTTCAGCCTGTCAGTGTCCCTGGTAAGTTGAACTGAGGGGCGTGCTTCTTGGTCTGTCTGTTCTGCTCCCTCTCCCCCCTCCCATCAGCACACAGGCAGCTACGTAACTTCTATACAGGTGGGGGGGGGAGGGGGTTTGCTCTCAGAGTTCACCCTGTGTGTGCCTGCCTAGGTCTGTTACAGGAGAGGGCTGATCTATGAGTGTAGAGAGGAATGTGAAGCTGCTGTGTATGCTAATAGAGCAGAGAGGATGCATGTGTTCCTATATCCCCTGCTTAGCTTACAAGTCTCCACATCTCCAGCAACAACAAGGGAAGTGTTACTATACTCAGGATGTGTCCCTAATACAGGAGAACATAAAGTATTCACATGCCTGATCTGTACAGTATTAGTATAGTCACAGTTCCAAAGACATATCATGATTATAGTAACAGACAGGGTCACTGCTGTCACATCTATCTGTGTAGAGAGCAGGAGGAAGCAGGGACACACAGGGTTAATCCAGGCTGCATGGACACAGTTGCCAGAGTCCTCCCTCCCCCTCCTTCTACTCCAGAAGCATTCTGTGCAGGAGGGGCTCTCTGCTCCGACCTGTCTTCAAAGGTGATGAGTCATTCAGACCTGACAGCCAGTAAGATAAGGATCAACAGGTCGGCTACTATAGAGATTTGAGGAGCTGATGTAGTAATACTAACAGGGCTAGCTCAAAATCAGTAGGACATTTGTAATGAACATATATTGCAAAGCTGCTTGTTTTTTAAAGATCTTTAAATTAAAACCCAATCATTGTAGCGAGACAACCCCTTTAACCTTGCTAATCTTTCTGGATATTGCAGTCCACGCAGTCCTTTTATTATTTTTGTTGCCCGCCTTTGTACCTGTTCAAGCTCTACAATGTCTTTCCTGTGCACTGGTGCCCAAAACTGTATACAATATTCCATGTGTGGTCTAACCAGTGACTTGTATAGTGGGAGAATAATGTTCCCATCATGTGCATCTATGCCCCTTATAATACAACCCATGATCCTATTAGCCTTGGCTGCTGCTGCCTGACACTGGCTGCTACAGTTACGTTTACTGTCCACCAGGATTCCCAACTCCTTCTCCATGTCACTATTACCCAGTGTTTTTCCATGTAATCATGTAATGGATTTTTCCTCCCCATGTGCATAACCTTGCATTTATCAGTGTTAAACCTCATCTGCCACTTCTGTGCCCAGGCCTCCAACCTATCCAGATCCCTTTGTATAACACATTATCCTCTATTGTGTGGATTCCTTTACAGAGCTTAGTATCATCTGCAAAGAACGATATTCTACTGTGCAATCCCTGTGTAAGATCATTTATGAAAATATTAAAGAGAATAGGGCCCAATACTGAGCCCTGTGGTACCTCACTCGTAACAGGGATCCAGTCTGAGTATGTACCGTTAATTACCACCCTTTGTTTTCTATCAGTGAGCCAGTTGCTTACCCACTTGCACACATTTTCCCCCAGTCCAAGCATTCTCATTTTACTTGCCAACCTTTATGTGGAACAGTATCAAATGCTTTAGAAAAATCCAAGTATATGACATCCAGTGCCTCACCCCGATCCAGTCTGGAATTAACTTCCTCATAGAAGCTGATGAGATTAGTCTGACAGGACCGATCCTTCATAAACCCATGTTGGAACGGCGTTATACATTTATTTTCAGTGAGACACTCCAGGATACCATCTCTTAGAAAACCTTCAAACATTTTACCCACAACAGAGGTTAAGCCTACCGGCCTATAGTTTCCGGGATCACTTTTTGACCCCTTTTTGAATATTGGCACCACATTTGCTATGCGCTAATCCTTTGGGACATACCCCGTTATTATACAGTCCATAAATATTAAAAATAGGGGCCTATCTATCACATTACTTAACTCCCTTAGGACACGTGGGTGTATACTGTCAGGGCCTGGGGATTTGTCTATTTTAATCTTCCTAAGGCGGAGCTGCACTTCTTCCTGGGTTAGACAAGAAACATTTAGGTTGTAATTTACCTCCTCCCTTTGCTCATCAACAGAAAGATTATCCTCCTTGGTAAATACAGTGGAGAAGAAATTGTTTAATAGGTTTGCTTTTTTCTCATCGCCCTCTATAGTCTCTCCCTCAGTACTTTTTAAAGGGCCAACATTTTCTTTTTTAATCTTTTTACTATTTATATAGTTAAAAAATATTTTGGGGTTAGTTTAACTTTCTATGGCAATACGTCTTTCTGTCTCCAGCTTTGCTGCCTTTATCTTTATTTTACACACTTTATTTTCTTCCATATAGCTTCTTAGCGCCTCTTCACTGCCCTCCTGTTTTAGTAGCTGAAACGCTTTCTTTTTGTTTTTTAGTGCATCCTTTACATCTCTGTTGATCCACATTGGGTTATTCCTGTTTCTAATTATTTTCTTACCATATGGTATGTACCTCTCACAGTGGGCGCCTAAGATGTTTTTAAAGATCTCCCATTTATTTTTAGTTCTGCTATTTTTAAACACCTTGTCCCAGTCAATACAGTTTAGTGCCTCTCTAAGCAAGGTAAAAATAGCCTTCCTCAAATTCCTCAAGTGTTTTTGTGGCTCCATGCCAAAAAGCTCTATTGAAGGATAAATGGAAGTTTATTATATTATGGTCACTATTCCCTAGGTGCCCCTCAACCTGAACCTTTGTTATTCTGTCTGGTCTATTAGTCAATATTAAGTCTAGAAGGGCCTTTCCTCTAGTCAGTTCCTGCACCATTTGGGAAAGGTAATTATCTTTAGTTATAGACAAAAACCTGTTTTCTCTGTGAGAGCTACAGGTTTCAGATTCCCAATTTATGTCTGGGTAGTTAAAGTCGCCCAGAATAACAACCTCATTCTGATTAGATTCTTTGTCTATTTGCCTGAGGAGCATATCTTCTATGGGTTCTGTTCTATTTTGAGGCCTATAGCAGACTCAAAAAACCACAAAGAGAATATCATGCCTATGGGTACAGATAGGGAAATTACTAAAAAATAACTTTTAATGGTATTATTAAAACCCTTCATCCCTACGGGCTAAATGATTATCTTTCATTTGTATCATTTATTCAATAGTCTTGTATATGGATATCTTTATATATTTTTCTCCCTATAATGTTCATATTGATCTGATACTTATCTTTAACTATTGCTACCTACCATTATCAATTTTGTACCCCTGGTGTTATTATAGATATCAATTTTGCCTATTGTATGCTAGTTATATGTGCTGGGTGCTTTCGTGCTGGTACTACAGACTAGGTATATTTTACAGACGCAGATTGCCACAATGAATCCTTCTTAGCTGCCTGTTGCTGTTTGGTGCCGTGACATCTCTTCTGCGCATGCACAGACATGTGATTGACATCTGGGCATTGCCTCACTGTGCCCGGCCCAGGACGTAGGCGCGCGTCATCGACCTTTCTTGAAGCATTATCTTTTATTGACATGTCCACCCAGTAACAAGCATCTCTCTGCGTGAGCGTCCATAAGCGGACGGCGGCGTAACTTTTACTGCCGTCATGCACGCACGTTACCCACCGCACATCCTTGAACGCTGTGACATGTTTATTGTCTTGGCGTATTCTATCTCTGTATGCTTATGTGCGTTTTTTCACCAGGTGAGTACCTTTACTCATTATTGGGTTTATGGTATTTATACATTGTTTAGGGGCCTCTATGCCTTGTTGCTACCTTATTCCACCAGCGTCTCTTGCAGTGGCATTATCCGTCTACATCCCCACATTGGGAGTTCGGTTTGTACTGTCACTTGCCTGCTGCAGAGACAATATCTGCTATATTGTCATCATCGTTCTCTTTACATTGGGTGTCTACATCTGCTACCTTATTTTCCAACAAGGGCCTGAGTTGTATCGTGCTATCATAAGGTCTTACATGCGATTATTTCTTTGTGCATTAACTCTCCTGATGAACCCAAAACGTGGGTGGGAAACGGCTTGGCGATTTTGTAAAACAAATGCATTGTCAAAAGAATGTTGGGAGATTTAGCACATTATTGACAAGTGTTAAACGCTGGTGTGGTATTTTTGCGTGTGTTCCTCTTGTTTGTGTATTTTTTCTTGTGTATATATAAAGGAATCCCACACTCACTTTTTAGTAGACTTATCACTCATTGCTTAGTCACATTTATTTATTACATATATATCGTCCTATAGTGGATTCCTGTTAGTTTAGACACATTAATTTTGTATATACAAATAGGTTGTACTGATCGGTTCCTGTGAAGGGTTCGCCCTTTTCGGGCGGGGTCCTCCGCTTTTTACTGGTCAAATCAATAACTATATACTTAGTGGTAGTGGTTATATTATATTTTGTATATTCATTAGGATTTAATAATACTATTTAAAGTTATTTTTAGTAATTTCCTCTACTGTACCCATAGGGCATGTATTTCTCTTTTTGTGGTTTTTTTGACATTAGTAGTACTTAATGCCCGGGCTGTAACCATTTATAGGTTCTCCTAAAAAAAAAAAAAAAAAAAAAACCTTTGACCTCTAGGAGCAATAGTGTTTTTTTCTTCAATTGTCCTTTTTTAGTTTATATAAAATTGTTTTCTCCTATAGAGACTTTGACTATATATAGTTTTCCTTTGTTGTGGCATGGCCAAAATTCTATCTGAACTATCTCAATTGTGACAGATGGCTATCCGATGTGGATTAATGTTTTTCGGACAGAGAGTTTTTCTGTGGGGACTAATCGTAGGCACCCCACCCCTGTCTTTGCAATCCGTATTTAAGGATTTAAACGACCATAATATATAACATAAACAAGTCCTGTGGGAATTAAGATCCCTTGAAAATTATTACAAACATAAAAATTGTACCAAAGTGACATCTAACCCTTTTACCTCCTGCAACAAGATCCCGAGAATCCAGAAGTTAAATGAAAAAATGGGAAATTGAGCAGACTGCATCCACACTCTCCATTCATTAAATTACTAAAGAAGAGGAAACAGAATATCCTTAAACAGCTCTCGAATACTTTAAAAAACACCATATTAACTGTATTAAAATTAAAAAGGGAAACTGAATTCCAAAAACATGAATTAGAAATTACAAAAACACATTGATAAGTTTAAAACCTACAGTTAAAAGGTACGGGAACCTAAACATATCGTGAGGGATCTCACCGAATTTCGTGAAAATCCAGTGCCTATTCTCATCTACACCGGGATCTAACTTAGTGGATAACCGAACCATCATCGATCATGACACTGAGTGTTCAGACGTTAAATCTAGGAAGAATACGAGGCCTATTAGTGATCTCCCTTCCCCCCTTACCCTTCAAATCATACAAATATACAGTAAATGTGTGCCGAGAAAAAGAAATCAGTAAAAGGCCCAACAAAACACACCTCGTGGATCTTCCCACGGCTCCACTACATCCAAATAGCCTTCCTCTTCTGCTTCTGTACATACCCAATGCCAACATCCCACGAGGCGACCAGTGCACCCATCAATTGGGAACAATATACCATCTTTTTTATAAGAGAAAAAGCTCCTGAAAAGGAGTAATAACCTGGTCAACCCCTTGAAAACCAAACGGGAAATTTTCAAATTAACATTTGGTCTGATCATATTTCTCACCAATCTGAGATACAATTCCTTCATAAAGGATTATCTTTTGTGGCAAAAACAGCATACTCCATTTTCCGCTTTTAAACTGGGTGAAGGATGTTCATCTTTTCGCCAGAAATTTAAAGTGGAAAAAGTTCTTTAAATTGAATCATAAGAGACAATGTCTGGAATTGGGCATCGACCCCGCTGATTATCGGGATCTATGTACCCTTACGGATCTGTGCAGGAAGAATGATAAAGATCACTCAAATGTCCTATTTCACTAACCTTCGCCTTAAAAGTAAAAAGATGCCTCCACTTAATGATCATAACATTGATCTTTTTGTTAAAGTTGTTTGCGATGCTATTGAACAGCTGCAGGGGGACCCTCAGACCAGACCGACTCATTACAATCTTTCTAAAAATGAGTATCTTGCCCTCAGGAAACTGGAGAAAGATCAGTCATTGGTTATCAAACCATCTGATAAAGGTGGGAACATTGTTATTCAAAACCACAGTGATTACCAACAAATGTGTCTAGCTATACTAAATGATCCTATGGGCTATGGAATTCTTAAAACAGATCCTTCTAATCTGTTTAAAGTGGAATTGGAAAACATCATGAACAGAGCCTTGATGTTGGAATTGATTGACAAAAATGAATTCTGTTATTTACCCCGTTGCACCCCAAATTGCACTTTATTTAATGTTTACCCAAGATACATAAAGACACATCCAGTCAAATGCCGACCATTGTGACTGGCATTAATACTTTTAACGGCAAAAATGTCAGTTCTTATATGATTCTATTTTGTAACCGTTTTGTCCCTCTTTGTCCATCATTTATTAAAGGATACTACAGATCATCCTTCGTAAATTGGAATGTATGACGGTTGATTCCAACACTTGGGCTCTTGCCAGCATTGACTTTGAGGCCTTTATTAGTTCCATCCCTCATCAGGCTGGGCTCAGGCTGTAAAATCATTCTGACACCCGTAGTAACATCTTTCAGCACATCATGCATTTGAAAAGAACTTTTCATTTGTTCTCACCCCTAAATTTTTTCCTGTTCATGGACCGCTACTACCCAACCAGCTCGGGGGACTGCTTGGGGAGCCCTTGTTCTCCCTTCATACGCGAATCTCCTCCTGGCTGGTGGGAGAGCAAACGGATAAAGCATTCCTCAGACCATTATGCTGACACACAGACAATATTGTATATTGGGGTCGTTACATTGACGTCATTATTTATTTTTGGGTTCTGGTTCTAGTCGCTTTTTCCATCAGTGTCTCGATAGTCTAAATGTCAATTCCTATAGTCTCAAATTTACATCAGTTATCTCATAAATTGAATTAGTTTTCCTCGATGTTACGAATCAAAAAACTCGGAAGCACAATGGAAACCACACTCTTTAGTAAACCCACGGCAGGCAAAGCCTTCTGAGTGGGACAGCTTCCATCCTTTCCCCTCCCGCCGAGGGAAATTCCTAAAGGCCAAAATATCCGAGCACGACGAAATGGCTCGTCCATATGGGTCTTTTAAAAACTAGAAGCAGAGACCTACGGCATATAAAGAGAACTGTGCTATCCTTCCCCAGATCCTGTCACAGTCTTACCAGCACGCATGTAAGGCAGACCCACGCGTGTCCTATAGTACCAACAGAACCGCAGAAGGAACCTGATTGTGAGAACAAGCTCAGGATCTTTGGGACTTTGATAATGCTAACCAACCAAATGAAAGGAATAAATCTCAATCTGGCCTTTTAATACACATGAACCTGATAAATAACTGAGTTCCTGGGATGAGTATCCTCGTATTACCATTAGACTGGGAAAAAAAATGTAGGGAGACCTTCTAGTTACGTGAGCCATATATTCCACCACACCTTCAGACAATGGCACCGAAAATAAGATAATTGCAACATAACCTGTTGTGGGTCAAGCAAAGCATGTAAATTCATTCAAGTTTCCAAAAATCCGTAGACAAAAAAGACCACCAATAAATGTTCTATATGACGTGAATGCAATGTAAAATCCAGAGGCCGTAATATAACAGCCTCTTGTGGTTGCCACCTTGATTATTAGGGAAAACCATCATGAGAGTTTAGATGCAGGATCTTGGAACAACCTGGATATCTCAAACACCAACGCGATAACTCCCCACTTTGCACGTCATATGAATACGATACATGCTGCAATCCACAATCTATTTAGTTTTTCGTAGTCGGAGAATGTCATACCTACATTGCGAAGGGGAGACTTTTTGACCAAAAAATAATGCAGAGAGAGACGAAATTGTACTCCGTCTGAAAAACCTTCAACCCTACGGGCTAAATGATTATCATATACATTGTATCATTTATATATAGTCCTTATATGGAAATCTTTATATATTATTTCTCCTATACATGTTTCATATTGATCTGAACTTACTTAAACTATTGCTAACTAACCATTAACAAATTTTGTACCCCTGGTGTTAATATATATATTAAAACTTGCCTAATGTAGTTATTATATATGTGCTGGGTGCTTATCCGAGCTGGTACTACAGACTAGGTATATATTACAGACTCAGATTGCCACAATGAATCCTTCTGTAGCTTCCAGTTGCTGTTTGGTGCCGTGACAACTCTTCTGCGCATGTCACAGACAAGTGATTGACCAAACTGGGCATTGCCTCTGAGTCCCGGCACTGACGTAGGCGCGCGTCATTGACCTTTCTGAATTAATATCTTTATTGACATGTCCACGCCCATGTTACATGTCATCCACTGGCGTGCGTCCATATGCGGTCCGGCGTACAAAACGCCGACAATGCAACGCTCGATACCCCTGTAACCCTCGCACATCTCCTTGTAAGCTGAGACCATGTTTGATTGTACATGGCGGAATCTATCTCTGGGTAATCTTAGTGCGTTTTTTCACAGGTGATTACCTTTATCATTATTTGGGTTTATGGGTATAATACATTGTTTTAGGGCCTCTTATTCCTTGTTTCTACCATATCCCACCAGCGTCCGCTTGCAGTGGCATTATCCGTCACTCGCCCACATGGGAGATCGGTTGTACTGTCCTACTTGCCTGCTCAGAGACAATATCAGCAATATTGTCATCAATCGGATCTCAGACATTGGGAGTCGACATCTGCCTTCATTATTTTCAACAGGGCCGTGAAGATGTATCGTGTATCATAAGGTACTTATCATGGCGATTATTTCTTTGTGCATTAACTCTCCCTGATGGAACCCAAAAAGTGGTGGAAACGCGTTTGGAGATTTTGTTATATCAATATGCATTTTTCCAAAAGAAATGTTGGAGATTTTAGCACATTATTGTAGTTTTAAACGTCATGGTGGTTTTTGTGTGGTTCCTTCTTGATGTGTATTTTTTCTTGTGTATATATATATAGGTTCCCACACTCACTTTTTAGTTGACTTATCACTCATTAGTTAGTCACATTTATTTGTACATATATAGTCGTCTATAGCGGTTTCTGTTAGTTAGTCACATTTATTTTGTATAAACAATAGTTGTCTGTAGCGGTTTCCTGTGCGGAGGTCCGCCCTTTCTTCGGGGCGGGTCTCCGCTATTTCTGTCATATCAATAACTATATAGTAGAGTGGTAGTGGTTATATATATTTGTATGCTTTAGGATTTTAATAATACCATTAAAAGTTATTTTTTAGTTTAGTAATTTTCCCCTATCTGTACCCATAGGCTGATATTCACTTTGTGGTTTTTTTTTTTTTTGACATTAGTAGTACTTAATGCCGGGCTGTAACCATTTATAGGTTCTCCTACCTTGACCTCTAGGAGCAATAGTGTTTTTTCTCCTATAGCAGACTCCTATTATAATTATATTACTGTTACTACCCCCATGTATATTTACCCATAATGATTCCACCTGTTAATTACCTGTACCTATATCTTCCCCAGTGTTTGGCTTCAGACAGGATTTTAACATAGAACAGACACCTCCCCCCCCTCATCCGGTGTTTAACCGTACACTTCTAAAAAGACTTGAAACCCTGTAAGTTAACAGCCCAGTGGTAGCTCTCGTCCGCCAAGTCTCGTTATCCCACTAAGCCATATTTATTTCTTTCTGCAATTAATACTTTCTAGTTCATTTATTTTGTTTGGTCAGACTCCAGGCATGTGTTAGCATGCAATTTAGGGAGACTTTTCCAGTTTTTATTCCTTTCTCCCTATTCTTTTTATAACTATTTGCTGACATCCCTCCACTCCACTCCCCCCCTGATTTATTACTAATTCCCGCTCACGTATCTTAACTATCTTGCACGCTATATTTCCGTCCCCCCCAGTCCCTAGTTTTAAATATTCCTCCAGCTTCCTAGGCCATTTTGTCCCCCCAATACAGCTGCACCCTCCCCATTTAGTGCAGCCCGTCCCTACATAGAGTCGTAGCAAGACAGAAGGTCAGCACAGAGAGTCTCCAAAAAACCAGAAACCCTCTTTCTACACCATTTTGAGCACTTATTCACCTCACTAATCTCCCTCTCCTCTCTGGTGTTGCCCCGTGGAATATTTCTGAAATATTACACTTGGAGGTCTTTCCTTTGAGCTATTTGCCTAGAGTCCCTGAAATCAATTTTAAGGACACTACCACCTACCTCTAACTTATGTCGTTGTGCCAATGTGGACCATGACATCTTGTCTCACCAGCCCACTCCCAGGGGCTTTTTTTTTTTATTTCCCGTATCACTTTCAATAATATTTTAAAATTCTTAAGTCCTGCAGTTTTTTCACTTTGGCCACTAGCCTAATAATAGTCCTGACACATCCTGTTTCTGTAAGAAGAGATTTTCAGGTATCTGCCTAAACTGAAAGGAGACACCAATGTGTATGGATAACACAGGATCCACCAGTCACAATAGGAAATAGTCACAGCTCACCTTCTCCCCCTCTCTGCACACTGACTTCTTCCGAGGTCACAGATCATGCCTAGAAAACTTTCCTATAGAAGTGCGTTAGTCTTAAGGCTCCTATGTGCATGAAGCTGCTGTAAAGCATCTCTCTAAATGCTGTTAAAAGCACCTCAGGCAAGAAGGCTTTCCCTATAATCGTATACAGACAACTGAATTCAGAATAATACAATCAAAAAATAAAAATGGATAAGAAGAAAAGAATATGGATGAGGGTCTTGATTTAATAAGTATAAAAAATTGGCAACAGATTCCCTTTAAAGACAGGTTTATTAATAAATAATTATTGTTATAAGGATATGATTGATGGGGTTATTAAAGAAGTAAGCTTACAGTTTCTAAACGGACATTCAAATGAGATAAAAGGTAAAGAAATTGTAATAGTAATAACCAGAGTAACTAATTAAGGGATAAAGGAAACATCAATTGTGGCCAGAAGCCTAAGAGGAATATTTTAAATCTGCTTTCATTACAGAATACAATAAAAATATAGTCAGTTTCATAAACTTAGGAAAAATTGGGATATTTTAAAATATGATCCCGTAAGTAGGCACATGTTGTTTGATCATCCACAATTAAATTATAACTGACCTGATAATATTTAATATTAAAGATAAAATTGTTAGGAACTTCTAGAAGTTATACCAGAAAAATATGGATAATGGTGGCTTTTCCTGGTTTTGCCAAAGCTATCAAAATTATTGTAGTTATGAAAGAAGAAATTTAAAAAGTTTTTATTTTCAAATTTGTTTTAGTAAAGAACTTGAGATTAGACATTTCCAGGGTCTTGTTTATCCATTAGAGTGCCCGTAGACTTGAAGGTCAGGGCAATGCCATATGCTATGGGCAGGGGTCTAGGGTGATGCTTTGCAGGGAACAGCACTTAGCTGGGTAACAATCTTTTACTACAGTGCAGGAAAAGGTGTTGAGGACTGTGAGGTCAGTGAGCACAGCTGCAGATGCTGTCAGAAAAAGGCAACCACTGCCTTCTCTCACAGTTGTATGCTGTCAGGAGAGGGCAGCAGTGGTAAGAGAAAGACTGTAGATTTACTGCTGGTCTATTGATGTGAGGAGTAAATTGGCATAAATATATGGCATACTGATGGCATGGGCACAGGCAGGGGTGCCAATAGGGCAGTACATGCAGTACTCCTGTCAGGGGCCCTAATCAAAAAAGGGGCCCACTGATATGTTAAAAAAAAAAGGAACTAGTAAAGGGTGGGGCCCCATTTGATTTGACTGTATGGGGCCCTGAAACGTTTAATAGATGACTGATGGCAACCCTGGGCACAGGAGCTTGCAGCTGCTGGCTGTATTATACCAGCCAAGATCTGCAATAACCCTTATCCCACCTATTGAACTCCTTAGATGCTATGGTCAGTGCTGTCACCCTACCTCCCAAATGCAAAAAAATAATTCTCCTCTAAAAAAAAATATGAAGAAAAAAGTACACGTTCAGTAAATGCAAGTGCCAAATGAATGCTTAATTTGTTAATGATATCAAAGGGGTTGTCTACCTCGGAACCAGCACTGAACCATTCACACCAATCTCCAATCTTCTGTTTTCTTCTTGCTTTTATCACCGCTGCAGAAGATACATACCACTGCTTGACATTACCATTTGGATTGCATGGTAAGAACATCTGTCTTGCAAAAAAAAAGCCCTCATAAGGCTATGTCAACAAAAAGAATAAAAAGGCTCTTGGAAATTAAGCAACAAAACAGAAACAAATGGGCTAAGATATACAAAATATAAGATCAGTGACAAACACATAACAACAGTCCAATAAATGATGACAAAAAAACAGATTTATAATATCAATGCTTCATACTGCACGCTTTACAACTCCACAACCTCAGTGCAAAATGTATAAATATATATAAAAACGTATATGTATAAGAGAAGAGTGCGCTCTCCTCATTTCTACTTTTGAGCCATTCATGACTGGTTTAATATTTACATTTTTTACTTATGTACATATAAGATGATGTTATACTTTTGTGACTTAACTTTATTCATGATATTTTTGGCTTACAAATACATTTTTACATTTGTTTATAAATTTTGCACTAAGATTGTGGAGTTGTAGAGCGTGCATTTTTTCATTCTTGGGTGAAGTATGACATATTTTAATGATTTTTGACATTAATAAAGCATTGATATTATTATAAATCTGGTTTTTGGTGATTTTTTTATTCGATTGTTCTCAGAAATTAAAGTGATGTTCCAGGGCCTATTCATGCCCATTGGTCCGTCGGGGTATGAGTAAAAATAGTAGATAAACCTCCCGAACCATCTCCTTCACATCCCAACTGAAGCACACAACGTTCGTCATTCACGTGACAGCTGCAGCCAATCACAGGTCACAACGTCAGCTGCATGTGGCCTCTCTGGCCTGTAATTGGCTAGAGTTGTCACGTGAATGATAAACATTCTGTGCTTCAGCTGGGATGAACGGACTGGCAGCCAGGAGTGAAAGAGACCGTCCGGGAGGTAAGTGTGAGGTTTACCTTCTATTTTTAACTCATACTCCAATGGACCAAAAAGCATGAATAGGTCCCGGAACACCGCTAAAAGGATGAAAAAAATGGGAGGAAATAACAAAAGTCCTGAAGTTCAAAATAGGCCAGGTTCTTAAGCGATTAGCAACATGTAATTGTATATTATTGTAAATCTTTTATGATTTTTTCCATTAGTTAAATTTTCAATCTACCCATCTCTAGTATCAATATTTCCACTCCAAATTGACACAATCAAAAGTATCTAATAATGGATCAGTGATAGGTTATAATAGGAAAGGCGCTAGTAATTGTATTTATGTGACAGCATAGTTGTGTCTCTACATGAAAAAAAACAAGTTTCCTAGGCAAGGAGTTATCATACAGTATATACAGTATATCCCAAAAGTGAGTACACCACTAACATTTTTGTAAATAATGTATTATATTTTTTCATGGGACAATATTGAAGATATGACACTTTGATACAATGTAAAGTAGTCAGTGTGAAACTTGTATAACAGTGTAAATTTGGTGTGCCATCAAAATAAGTCAACACACAGCCATCCACACGCCCGTGACATTAATGTCTAAACTACTAGCAACAAAAGTAAGTGCACCCCTAAAGGAAAATGGACGAATTCTGCCCAATTTGCCATTTTCACTTTAGGATGTCTTGTAACTCGTTAGTCATACAAGGTCTAAATTGTGAATGGGGAGCAGGTGTGTTAAATTTGGTGATACCGCTCTCACACTCTCTCATACTGGTCACTGGAAGCTCAACATGGCGCCTCATGGCAAGGAACTGTCTGAAAAAAAGAATTGTTGCTGTACATAAAGATGGCCTAGGGTATAAGAAGATTGCCAACACCCTCAAACTTTGATGGTATAAAAATAGGACATGCCATCAAAGTGTGATAGGTACAAGTCCCACCTTTGGGAATCCTAGGAGCAGTGTTGGAATGGGTAGCCCAGGGCCTACCAGTGAAGTTTCATTCTTGGGGCCCACCTTTGGAGTTGATGTTGGGGCTCACCAGTGAAGTTGATTCCAGAGGCCCACCCTACAGCTACTGTACATGCTTCTTATTCTCTTCCTCTTGCTTTTTACCTCTTTCCCACTGTCTTTCTGCCTCTCCCAAGCATGTATATGCAGTTTAAAAGAAACTCTTGGTCTGCCATGCTCGCTGGGGTTTTTTCCTGTTCTCCTGGGGGTCACTCTAATCCAGCCTAGGAGGTCTCCATTCATAACGAAGAATAGGTTGTGCTTGTGCACAACTTTCCATTCTTTGATTTCTATTTAAGTAACAAGTAAAAGAGCTTTGGGCTTATAACTCAAATAGAATAGAATAGAGAGTAATGTGAAAGTGGAACATAAACTCAATTCTGAATGGAGACTACAGGGGGCCAATTACCAAGATATGCAATCAATATGCCATCATTTTAACTTCCTTTATTTATACGAGTCATATGATAAGGTAAACAGGGCCAGATATACAACTATACAGGATCAGATACAGTACCAAGCAAAAGGGTAACAATGTTTTGAACTTTTGGCTTTCTATATCTCACCAACCACTACAGCTTTGAACGTGTCTACCATCATTTTGTAGACAATCAGCTTGTCTATATCATACATCAATTTAACTCCGATATTTTGCTGGAAGTCCACCTCTTGGCTTTTTGAATGAATGGACGGACATAATTTCATATTCTTCCAGCCGTCACGGGTCCTTTAATGTAGATTGACAATTTTCTTGGCCAAGAGGCCGCTATCGATGAGCTGGATGATGGAGTTTCTCTTACCTTGGGAAATCTTCATGGCTTCTCTTCAATTCGAATCAGTGACCTTTTGCTATTAGGAATCAACCTAATAACATACTGAGCTACTAGGGAATGTGAGAACAGGTTGTAATTTGTAATATACAAAAGAAAAAGATTGTTCCACCACCGGAAACAAAACAGTAACAATGCAGTCACATGGCAAGAATCTGCAGAACTAGGCATATGCTAAATAGTTACAAGTCAAATTTATGTATGAGATAGCTAAGATGACTGTCTATAAAATGATGGTAGTCTCATGTTCAAAGCTATAGTGGATGGTGAGATATGGAGCCTGAAAGTCAAAAGTTTAAATCATTGTTACCCGTTTGCTTGGCACTATCTATTGAAAACAATATTGGTGTATGCATTGGTATACATTTTTCACCACTGTATTGAAAATTGCAATTTACTGATTTTTAATGAAAAGGGTTCGAACAAAAAATAAATAAAGTAGGAGTCTACAGTGAATATATGTAACTGTATAGTATATCCTTTATTTCAAAGCTCTACACTTGGCACACACTTTCAGAGATTTTCCTGCCATATCTGTTTATTCAAGCTCTTGCTGACTAGAGGTTATCAAGGGCTCCTGGACTTGGTGGGCCCTTGGGCATGGTGGGTCTGTAGCTGCTTTTTAGAAAGATAGGCATAAAGCAAGCAACAGATTGTAAGAGTCATGTACAGTACCTGTAGGTGGTATCGCAAAAATCAACTCCATTCAGGGCCATCTTTTCCATTGGGCACACTAGGCAGTTGCCTAGGGGCCCCACAAGAATAGGGGCCCAGGTGGTCTATGTATGTCCCAAGAATACAAGAAACATACCCAGGATCCCTTGGTTGGATTTGCTTATTTAACTATGTGTGTGTTTTTAGGACATGCAAATAGTTAAAAAACATGATGGCCCTGCCAATTTTTCTTGTAGGCTGCTGGTGTCCAGTCATAAGTGGTGTGATAATATGGGTGTGCTTGGGGGTGGCTAGAGGCATGGTCTAGTGTGATGTCATGTATTTGGGCAGGGCCCACTGCAATGCTTTGCCCAGGGGCCCATAATGCTGTTAAGATGGCTCTGACTCCATTGATGGGCACCAAGATTCAACTCCAATGATAGGCCCCAGACACTCCAGTCCAACACTGTGTTCAACATATTGCTCAAATGTGTGTGTAAACAGAGACTTCCTTGAAATAACTATGTAAAACCTATCACAATATGCTTTTCAGTATACTTTCTTATACAAATGTAAGGGTCAGGAGCAAATGGTTCCTGATTTGGTCTCGTGAGAAGACCTTAAGCGGTGGCTAAGCATTGAGGCTCAGTGTCTAGGGCAGCAAGAATTGTAAATGTGTCCCTGTGTATAAATAAAACAATCTTAAAAAGCATATAGCAAGATATTGATGTTAGTCAGTACATTCCATATTTCATTATGACATTAACAGTAAATTATCATTCTAACATAACCAGAAAAACAATGTATTATCAGCTGTTATTAGTCATTGAAAGGTGTGCTTGTTTTCTTTATTTCAATCATTAATAGCTTAAGTACGCTCTAGGAAATAAAACCTTACATTCAGCTCAAGCAGTGGGTGGTTCTCCTTTATTAATCCATCTCCTCTATTGAGTAGATATATTTTGTGTATACTGTAATAGCTTCCTGTTTGTATACTGAGCTGTGGGATATCTGTATGATGCTATTTGTTCAGATATAGTAGTTCAACAATGACATTTGACAGGAGAGGATAATATTCAGGGCTGCTGAATTACATTATACTGCTGGATCTTTACTTTTTCTCTAAATTAAAAAACAAATAGATTCCTTATTCTTTTGGCTTTGTAGCATTAAAGATAATGGATGTGCAGACTATGCAAAATAAACTGTATAATATAATATTTTTACTCTCTCTGATTTGGTCAGGCTTCAGTGGGTAAAGGACATTGTCATAATACATTAGTCATCGAAAGCAGAATAGCCAAAATTAAAAACCACTGTCAAAGCTGCAGAGAAAGAACTATTATCTACATTTCCTTATTTCTAAGTCCTTCGTCTGATCTTTTCTTCATAGGGTTACACTGAAATGTTAAGTATTCAGACATGGTTACCTTTCAACACATTACTGGAACCATGTCCTGTGATCTGATGTGACCAAGATAAACTTATTTGGTTCAGATAGTGTCAAGCATGTGTGGTGGCAACCAAGTGACGAGTACAAAGACAAGTGTGTCTTGCCTACAGTCAAGCATGGTGGTGCGAGTGTCATGGGGCTGCATGAGTGCTTCTGGTTGTGGGGAACTACAGTTCATTGAGGGAGCCACGAATGCCAACATGTACTGTGACGTACTGAAGCAGAGCATCATCCCCTCCCTTTGGAAACTGGGCGGCAGGGCAGCACTGCATCATGATACCAACCCAAAACACATCTCCAAGATGACCACTGCCTTACTAAAGAAAATGAGGGTAAAGGTGCTGGACTTGCCAAGCATGTCTCCAAATCTTAACCTTATTGAACATCTGCACGGGATCCTCAAACAGAAGGTGGAGGAGAGCAAGGTCTCTAACATCCACCAGCTAAATGATGTCATCATGGAGGAGTAGAAGAGGATTCCAGTGGCAACCTGTGAAGCCCTGTTGAAGTCCATGCCCAAGAGAGTGCTGGAAAATAATGACACTTTGGGCACAATTTGTCCATTTTCACTTAGGGTTGTACTCACTTTTGTTGCCATCAGTTTAGACATTGATGGCTGTGTGTTATTTTGAAGGCACACCAAATTTACACTGTTATACAAACTGCATGCTGACTACTTCACATTGTATCAAAGTGTCATATCTTCAGTGTTGTCCCATGAAAAGATATAACACAATATTTCCAAAAATGTGAAGGGTATACTCACCTTTGTGAGATACTGTAACCTGACTTTATTGTAAAGACATAAAGCAGTAAAAATAAGAAGGACCGATAAGAATTTTAGCTGCTTAGGCAGAGTTATGTTGCTCACAAGTGGGGCTTTTGCCATGATTTTATCATTTATTCCAGCTTAGGAATGTCCCTATTTAGAATATGTCAGACATTTGATTTCAGTTTTCTGCTTTAATTTTCTGCTCATCAGATACAAAATAATGCTACAAAAGTAATATTTCTATGAAAGAGGTTAAACCACTCACTTGGAAATGTTGACATACACACTTAAAGCCCTTACTTAAACAGTGCCAAACGCCTTTAGCAAACATTAGCTTGAGCGCTGCTTCCTTGCCAGAGCTGCATTTAGTTTTAAATCATTTTTCCCGTGAGATAACAGCAGGAATTCATGGTATGTTTTTTATTATGTTTTTCAGACCCTCCCACAATTTCTTTGTTCTGATGTCCTTGTAAAACAGAATTCATTGATTTTTTTTTCTTAACCTCTAGCAAAGGATCATATTTTTACACAGTGTAATTGTAAATGTATTCTGTGTACATTAGATACTAGTACTTTATAGGTTATAATTATTTGGGTATTACATTCAGAAAGTCTGTAGATCACAGCTATGTATTATGGGATTAGATGGAATGTATCATAAGAAAATTGCATATTATTAAAACCAGGCTTTTATTATAAATAGAATTGTTAACATTTTTTTACTATTTTATGTGACTATCCACATAAAAGAGATGTTGAAATATTGCAGTTTTCAATCTGGATAATGGAGGCACACTTCCTGTTTTTTTCAGCTCACTTGCCTTCATAATTTGGGATAGGCTCAGCATAAGGTAAGAGATCTAATGATCATTGAATTGTACTGCTAGTCAAGCTAAAGCAGGAATGCAACACTATACACACAGACCAAGCTCATGATGCATCCTCCTTGTCACTTAGGTCCTAGGACAACAGGGTTGTGACCAACCAATCTGCACAGTTGATACAGATAACATAGAAAGGGAGTGTGTACGAAAACAAAATAAATTGGGCACAGAAGGACCCATCCTTCTTTGATGAACTGCAACACCTAGTTTAAACGTTCTTCTTTTTCATCAGAACTCCTCTATTAATCTGATATGCAATTTTATCTTTGAATCTGCATTGTGCAGGCCTCAATAGATGACATGTGCAATTCAAACAGTGCACTAAGCCTTTCCTGCCACCAGGGGTCTGAGAAAGGGATCTAAGTTAAAGGGATAATCCAATGAGGTCCAAAAAAAACCTACATCCCTTTATCTATGTTGAGAAAAGGGGAACATCTCTCCTTGAGGAGAGCACCAGTTAAGGTGTGTAGTGTTAGATTGCCTTTTAGCCCACTACTAAGCATCTGCATATCACAAGGCATTATGGGAAAGGAGCTGGGAAGCTCACTGCGCCCTCTATTGGTTGTAACACATACACAATTTACTTCTGATTCACTGAGCGATATTGGCTTGACTAATATTCCTTTTTGCTTCTCAAAGATTCAGTGAATCAGAAGTAAATTGAGGATTTGTTACAACCAATAGAGGGCGCAGTTAGCTTCCCAGCTCCTTTCCCATAATGCCTTGTGATTTATCTATGTTGCTCAGGCAGCAGACAACCTAAGAAGTTTACAAGGTTGAACAGGACAATACAAACAATACAAACTAGAGCTTCAGCCAATGCAAATGAACAACATAAAAACTATTCTTCAGTAGATAGCACTGCTGAACTCAAAATTAGAAGAAGTCAATGATCATGGTTTTGGTGGGCATACTGTCACGTAAAACTTACGTTTGAGGGGAAAGTCAAAATTAATTTCTGCCTGCTCATACAAGAACTATGCAAGTCCAACGTGCTGAAGACTGCACATCAAAGCTGGACAAGCGTAGATCCATGATCGACCATAGAACTGTATCTCGATGCGACCTTCTCTCAAGCATTTTCCGTTGATAGTGAGGAGAGTCCCAAAAAGAAAACCCCAGACCATTGTCACCAACACTGCTGAACTGTAGGGACATAGATATGATCCTTCAACTTGGCAGACACAAACAAGATATCTGTTGTAACAATGCAAAGATCCCACTATTACCTGATTTTTGGATAGCGATGCCGAAGCAACGTGCAACATATCTAGGTCAAGTGCAAACTGAGGAAACAGAAGATGCTATTATGCACATTGTGGACAGAGTAACTTCTCCCACTCTCCCAGTAAAGACAAAGAATGGCTGTCTCTCCAACATTGTCCCCATGAACTAATGGACTTGAAATTTATTCATCAATCTTTAGGGTTTAAATACTGTACATAGCATGGTGATGGCACAACTGAAACATAGACCTGTTGTGGCCAAGAACCACAGGCAGCACACTGGACCCATAATTATAATTTGCTTGACTAGTGGCCTCACAAATTATCAGGTCAGCAACGGCAAAAATCTCTGGCTTTTAACATTGATAGCAATAATGACTGATAACATTGATAATGGCAAGGCAGTTTTGCCAGCGTTGACCTTCAAATTCATACAGCCACTAATCAGCCAAATTAAAATCATGCTGCATGTGCTTCTTGCCTGCACCAAGGCTGCCCTGCAAACATGAAGACCGCGCTGTGTATTTCTATCCTTATGTGTGCAACAAACTTATTAACAACTCGTGCAGATTAATATTAGATACAGTGGTGCTTAAAAGTTTATAAACCCTTCAGAACCTTCTATATTTCTGTAAGTCAGGGGTGTTGCTAGGGTCCTAAAACATCTGGGGCCTGAGTCCTTTGTGTTAAGTTTTGCTCAGTAGGGCTGGGTTCACAACAGCATTTTTCAAGCCACACTGTGAGCTGCGGCATATGTTTTTACAGAGAAAAAAACGTATGCTCGTCACTAATTTTTCGCGTATTCCACATAGATCCTGTCCATAACCTCAGCGGTCACTATGCAATGAAAATCAGCGCTGTCAAATTTGCTTTTTTAAAAGCGCTCACCTACGTATGACAGTGTAATACCTTATCAATAACAGTCACCAAATAATACACTTATACATGAAGCAAATATACCAGACGAATCATTGTTACTAGAGAAAAAAAAAAAATACCAAAACCCAAAACTATTACTACTGAAGGATCAAATAATACTGCCAGACGATGGCCAAACATGACCACCACATGTGACTATCAGTTGTATGCAAGACGTATATTAACACCACACAGGGACCATATAGTGGTAGAAACTAATTGTATGTAGGCGCTATGCAGAAATATAAGTGATTACACTGAAATTTCATTTAATGACTTACAGTCTTTTCTGATCGGAGTCCTTCACTTTCCCTTTCCTTTTTCATTCGGCCCACACCACCGTGATGACTTCTCCCGGCCACAACTCGTCTCTGCAGAATTTACCACACAAACATTTTAGAATCCTCACTTTTTCAGCACCTATATTCCTACCTACTGGGGGGTTTATATAATGCCCTTTTTATTGGGGGTTTATACAGGAAAGCATGGTGACACCCTATTCCCACAACAACTGGCTTTTCTATGATAGAAAAGCCAGGTGAATGCAGTGGGAAATGGGGAGTCACCCATTGTTCTTTTATAGGCCCCCTCCCAGTAGGTAGGAATATAGGTCTCCAAAGTAGGTAGGTGTATAGTTTATATGTCACCCAATAAGTATATAGATAATAGGGTCCCCCAGTCTGTAGATAGGTAATAGGGTCTCTCAGTCTGTAGATAGATAGTAGGTCCCCTAGTGTATAGATAGGTAATAGGGCCCCAGTATATATATAGATAGGTAATAAGGCCCCAGTATATATATAGATAGGTAATAGGGTCCCCAGTATATATAGATAGGTAATAGGGCCCCAAGTAGATATAAGCAGGTAATAGGGCCCCCAGTAGATATAGGCAGGTGATATGGCCCCCAGTAGATATAGGCAGGTAATAGGGCCCCCAGTAGATATAGGCAGGTGATAGGGCCCCCAGTAGATATAGGCAGGTGATAAGGCCCCCAGTAGATATAGGCAGGTGATAGGGCCCCCAGTAGATATAGGCAGGTGATAGGGTCCCTAGTAGATATAGGGCAATTGGGCCCCAGTAGATATAGGCAGGTAATAGGGCCTCCAGTAGATATAGGCAAGTAATAAGGCCCCCAGCAGATATAGGCAGGTAATAGGCCCCCCAGTATAGATATAGGCAGGTGATATGGCCCCCAGTAGATAAAGATAGGTAATAGGGCATATTAAAAATAAGAAAAAATAACAGTACTCACCTTTCCCTCACTCCCTGCTGGACTCAATCTTCTTCCTGGCACAGGTGGTGTGACATCATCATGCCGTGCAGAGAGCATGATGACACTCTCACGCCACTTGTGCCAGATACTCCGGAGGGCTGCAAGCCTGCTTGCAGCTCACCGAAGTATTCTGCAGAGCAGGGAGTGTGCGTCCCCTGCTCAACAGAAGCTTTCAATTGTATGCGCGCCCAGAGAAGAAACATACAGTTGAAGAGACCATCACACTCCAGGCCCACTGCAGCGATCTGGAACCTGGCGAGGTTCGCGACACCGGCAGTTTTATCTAGCAATGCTCCAGCTATAAGTCCTAAATGTAGAGAAAAAAAATATATAAAAAATATTAGACTTGGTCACTTATTTATTGGGGAAAATGATCCAATATCACATATGTGTGAATGGCAAAAATATATGAATCTATGTTTTCAGCATTTGGTATGACCCCTTTATGCAGTAACAATGGCATCTAAAGATTTCTGGTTGATTGTTGCTTAGTCATACACATCGATTTGAAGGAAGTGAAGCCTACTCCTTGTACAAAACAGCTTAATCTCTGTCATGTGGGTTTCCTTCAGCAAACTGCTCGTTTCAGGTCCTTCCACAACATTTCTATTGGATTAAGATCAGGATTTTGATTTGGTCCTTCCAAAACTTTTAACATAATTTTTTAAGCATTTTGTGTGCTTAGGAATGTTGTCTTGTTAGACAATACAAGTTTCCTGGCCCAGACACTGCAAAACTGGCCTAAACCATTATATTACCACCACCATTTTTCACAGATGGTATGTGATTTTCATGTTGGAATGCAGTGTTTCCTATTCTCCAAACAAAATTAAAATCATTTAAACCAAAAAGCTCTATTTTGTTCTCATTCATCCCAAAAACATTGTTCTTATAGCCTTCAGGCTTGTTTAGGTGATCTTTATCAAACTGCAGACAGGCAGCAATGTTCTTTTTGGAGAGCAGAGGCTTTCCTGCTATAGACACCACTGTTGTTCAGTTTATTCCTGATGGTAGACAAAAACTGATACAGAGAAAACTGTCAATCACTCTATGTGGGCAGAGTCAGCAGATCTTCCACTGTCTCTCAAGAGGTCCTACCAGGATTTACTCTGCTTTCACTTAGAAACCTTGCTTCAAATTGCATAACCCCATACTGTATATGACAAAGCTCAGTTTCTCTCCCTCTATTACATCCAGCTCTCAGATAGGGTAGCATAAACCACCTGACAGCTTCCCTTTTAAGGGAATTCACTAAAGAGCATTCTATCTGTATTTTATCATAACATTTTTCTCCTGTGAACAGAAAATAACAGGCCTAAGGCAATAAAACAAAAGGGGCATCCTGATCATACAGTGCAGTGGTCTTTGTTATAAAGTTGCTGCAAGAATAGCAATTATTATTTGTGATAAATAAAAAGTGCAATGATTGAAGGTGACAATAGCTAGAAAGAGAAAAATAATTCACAGCTGATTACACTTGTGGATCCCAGATGGTAGCAAAACAGTAGAAATATCTTTTTTTTTCTGTTTCACGCTTAACAGATGTGCCCCCTTTGCTGTCTCATATCGCCTTTATTAATTTTTAATAAAATAGAAAAATGCTGTACCTGTAAACAGACTACACAGTTTCATACTAGACTGTGTGTTCTGTGTTGCTATTACTTGACATTTTTTCTCCAACTTTCAATAACATGCATGTATAAAGACGTTGGTATGTTAACACTTAGTATTAAAAAGGTTTTAAGGAGGGTGTAATGGGATGGCTGACAAACTAAGCATGAACTCCTTTATGATTGTATCATCTTGGGACTATTATACTCCTTGTAGAGCAGGGCGATTAATCAAATTAATTCATCATTTTGATATCTCATAATTTAGTTTTTTAATAAAATCATGAATTAAATGTTCTTGGAGTCAACATGATGTCTGTGGCACTGCACAGTTAGCCAGCTGCCGTTCCCACGCTTTCACTGCCTATAGTCCCACCCTCAGAGCGTTACAGCATTGCAGAAAGCATTTATCAAGTGCTTGAGTGTGGCGAGCCCCTTGAACTGGAAGCAGCCTTAGGCTATGTTCAC
The DNA here is from genome assembly GCA_025379985.1 of Phyllomedusa bahiana. Taxonomy (NCBI): domain Eukaryota; kingdom Metazoa; phylum Chordata; class Amphibia; order Anura; family Hylidae; genus Phyllomedusa; species Phyllomedusa bahiana. Next base: position 31,519 of record JAODAL010026637.1, on the reverse strand, counting down.
ACAGCTCAGGTTTTCGGCAGATTCTTAATTCTGAATCCGCCGAAAATTCAACTGTAACCTAGACAGCAATAAAAAAAAATCCATGCTGTATCCGGATTATGGCGGATTGCCATCGGATTCCTGTACCCCACACCACCAGATATATGAAATGTACAGGTTAGAGAGGCAATATAAAGTGTTTAGTTAGTGGCTAGACGGCCGAGGATTTTGTTTATATTCTGATTCCTGTATTTTTCCTGTGCCTCAATAAAGCTGGCTGAGGCAAGGTTAAAGAGACTACTGGTGCCAGAAGATTGATTTGCCAGTACCGATCTACCAAAGACGGCGATCCCGTGAGCTAAAACCCCCTGAGCCGGTCGAAGATGGTGGCCGAAAGTGAGTAAAGTGTCACTATATATATATATAAATATATATTATATATATATATATATATATATAATATATATATATATATATATAGTGACACTTTACTTACTTTCAGCCACCATCTTGGTTTGGATCTACCATCCAGCACCACCAGCAATCACTTCACCAGTTTCCACTGGTTCAGACTTCCTCAAGGCTGGGGGATAAGAGCCTCCTCTCACAATCCCCACTACTGCTCCAAACTGCAGCTGACCACACCCCCTGAACACCTACAGGCCCAGGCCTTTTATAGCTGTCCATGGACTTGCCTAAAACCTGACCTAGAACATGGGGATCTGGAACATGGGGATCTGGAACATGGGAACCTGGAACGTGGGAACAGCCACCCACCCATCTGCAGCTGTTTCGGGAAAAGCCAGCCCATAATGGCTGGACATAAGCCATACTACATACAGGTGTCAGCCACCTAGTGTTTCTGACCAACAATCACTGGCTTCCCCCTCCAAGACCAGGCCCTCGGTGGCACGTTGCTAGCAGGACACCTGCTGTACGCCACCTAGTGGCAGCACCACCTGACTGCCTAAGGTCGCTCTGCAAATATCTTGTATATCAAGGCAGATAGTGTGTAATCAGATTTGTCCCTATTTCGGGTACACACATAAATCATGTCACTTTTTGGGGTTAGTTGGTTGGTACAGTCTAAAATGATTTTATATATTTTAAATATATACGGCGATCGCAACAGAGGTGACATGAGTTGGTGGGTAATTTAAAAAAGCAACAAAATAAGGCAATATCATTTAAGTAAGGTCCCTCATTCCGCATTAAAAGTATTTCACGGTGGACCTAACAATGGTTCACACAACTGTACCATCTGTGTCTAAGTAAAATCAAAGACCCATGGATGACTATGAGGAAGAACATCTACATTGCCTCCTCAAATTAATTCCTAGCAGTCAGTTGACTCATCTGAACCTTTCCGAAATGATTGTGATTCATTTACATTTCTGTGCAGTGTGTGCCTTCTAGATTTGCATGTGCTCTGCATGCCAGCTTGTATGCTTCTTAAAAGTATAATTTAGTATAGCAGTATATGAATACTCTGTCTCTCTCTCTTTCTCTCTTGTGATGCGACACGCCCCTAATCGTTGGTACATTACAAAGTGTCGCGTAGGCGCTTTCCGCACCGCGGTTTGGAGTGTGACTGTTCATAAATCTATAGAACAGGTCTACTTTAGCTTTTTGACAACAGATCACTGGCACAGTCATGTCGGCCTATACTATATATACATAAATATGTATATATATGTTGTATGAATGTTTAAATATTAATAAATGCATGTATATATACTTTATATACATATTTATGTATATATATGTTGTATGAATGTTTATATATTAATTTTCATTTATGTTAATATATTGAATTTGCATTTATATTAATAAATGTGTGTGTGTATATATATATATATATATATATATATATATACACATGCATTTATTAATATATAAACATTCATACAACATATATATACATAAATACGTATATGCAGTATAGGGCGACATGGCTGTGCCAGTGATCTGTTGTCAAAAAGCTGAAATAGACCTGTTCTATAGATTTATGTACAGACACACTCCAAAACGTGGCGCGGCAAGCACCTGCACGACACTTTGTAATGTATCAATGATTAGGGGTGTGTCGCATCACGAGAGAGAAAGAGAGAGAGACAGAGACAGAGAGAGAGACAGAGAGTGAGAGATTGAGAGAGAGAGAGACAGATCAGGATATACTTCCAAACATTTGTAAGCTGTCTCAATGCTCTCCTAAAAATTCATGAGAGTGCGGTAAATTCTTTTAGCTTTCTTCCTACAGTGACAAACGTACAATCCTACAGGAATCTCCAATATATGAATTGTGCTGATAAACTGCTGATATAGCTGTCTCTGTACTATATTTATTTCTTTTCCTAGCTGTGGTGTAAAGTATGTTGACAAATGAAAGCCTTAATTTCTGGGGAATAATGTAGCTGAGAGAAATAAAAATGGAAAAGAGTCTCATTAAAGGGGTTTTCATATCTGGCTTTTTCTCAGAGCCTCTTAACAGCAGTTTCAGACTCCCACTTCCTGAATAGGTTGTGGATGGTTCTACAGCAGTGACTTACTTTTTAGCTCCATTATTGCTGATTGAGTCTCTTAGAGAAACATTGGTGATGGAGGGATTTTAACAGCAGGGCAGAATGCTACAGAGCTCTAAAGGGTTAATGTTTAAAAGTAAGAAACATGTTAGGGTTCCTCCTAGTTAATGTCAAGATGGGCTGCTTTTAACATAGTCCTTGGCCCCTGTGAGTAATCATATTCTCACCAGAGAAGGGCTCAGTTCATTTGTTAAGTTGGATGTTGATAGCGTTTTTTTTTACTGTATTCCTATATCTCTTAGGAGCTGCTTTTGTAACATGACTGTTTTCCACGCTACCCCAATAGGTTTGGGAGTCACCCAGTGCCATATGCTGGTTCGGTGTACTCCCTGGTTAGTAATAGGTAGTTTAGTGTGGTTGGCAGGGTTTCCCCTCCTGCCTCAGGTTCTGTTTATTTGTTTTCTGTGGTTTCCTTTGTGTATTGTCTCCCTTCCTCTTGTTCTTCCCGTCCCTCCCTTGTGGCTCGGTAGTCCCCGGGATTTGAAGGTCTCACCGCTTCTCTTGCAGCGCCTTGAATGGGGGATCTTCAGATAGTGTCTTTCAACGCCAAGGGTCTCAATAACCCGGTCAAACGTGCTCAGATACTTTATCATTTTCATCGTAAGAGAACACAGATAGTGTGTTTTCAAGAAACCCACTTTAAGTCGGACCTTACCCCGACTATTAAAAACAGATACTATACTCATTGGCATTTTGCCAATTACCCTCACGCTAAAAGTAAGGGAGTTGCAATTGCTATTCACAAGTCACTACCGCATCAGGTTGTGAACTGCGTCATTGATGAGGAGGCGAGATACCTGATTCTGACTCTCTCCATTCAAGGGCAGCTGTTTATGATCGTAAATGTTTATGCCCCTAACCAGGGGCAGGTCTCCTTCTTATTAAAAGTCCTGGACATGTTGCATATCCACGCGCGGGACACTTTACTATTTTGTGGCGATTTTAATCTCACTTTAGACCCCGTCTTGGATAACTCTTCAGCTCGTTCTTCCATAGCCTATTCGGCCATTAAGAAGGTCTCTTCTTCGGTTCCAGCTCTGCGATGGGTGGCGGATGCAACATCCCCAGGACAAGGATTATAGTTTTTACTCCCACCCTCACAATACCTACAGTCGGATCGACTATGTCCTTTTGCAGCACACTGCCCTTCCATGGTTGAGATCCACATCAATCAGTAGTGTTCTATGGTCCGATCATGCGCCAGTGTTTGCCTCTTTTCACTTGCCCACTTCATCAGCGCAGACCAAATCCTGGCGGCTGAATGAATCCTTATTAGCTTACTCGGTCTGTCTGGCGGACTTGCAACAGACCATCGAACACTTTCTCTCAGATCATGTAAACGATCCCACACCTCCCACAATGAAGTGGAAGCCTTAAAATGTGTGCTCAGAGGTACCTTAATCAAACATGGGAGTCGTTTGAAAAAGGCCCGTGCAGCCACTATTGCGGCGGCTTTGCAGAAGGTGACCTCCCTGGAACTACAGCATAAGCAGGCTCCTTTCCGCCTCCGTACTGCAGAAACTGGTGGAGGCAAGGCTGGAAATCCGACGACTCTTTGAGTCTGCATGGGGCAATCTTATTCAGATTCAAAGGAGTAGATTTTATGAGTACGGGAACAAGAGTGGATACCTGCTTGCTAAAGCTTCCAGGGACCAAATTACGGCTTTCTTAATCCCTAGCATTAGGACACATTCGGGTGATACGGTGCATACGTCTGGGGAGATAGCGGAGGAGTTCCATGCCTTTTACTCCAAACTCTATCACCTGCCCTCTGCGCCCTCTTTGATACCACAGGCGCCACCAGGGCCCCCTGCTGCTTTTCGGACTCTGCCCATAGAAGCGATCCAGGAGATGGAGAACCCGTTCTCAAGTGAAGAGCTGGTCGCGGTTATTGGGGACCTACCGGGGGGGAAAAGCCCAGGCCCTGACGGCCTCACGGCCGCCTTTTTTTAGTCCTTGGCGCCCGCTCTCATTCCAGTGAAGCTTCAGACCTACAATGCCATCTTCCCGTCGATGCACTCCCACCAGACTCTACCAGGGCCCACGTCGCGGTTATTCCTAAGCCTGGTAAAGACCCCCAGGATTGTGGGAGTTATCGCCCAAGATCTCTCTTAAACGTAGACCTAAAGATTTACGCCAAACTTTTGGCTAATCGTTTAAATAATCTCTTGCCTTCACTAATCCACCCTGACCAGGTTGGTTTCGTGCCCGGGAGGGAGGCACGGGACAATACTCTAAAAACGCTGGATCTGATCCAGTACTCGTATTCTCAGAAGATTCCCTTGATGGTCCTGTCATTAGACGCAGAGAAGGCGTTTGACAGGATATCTTGGGACTCTTTAGCCTCTACCCTGCGTCATGTCGGATTGGGCCCCGTCTTTACGGCTAAGGTTATGGCCATTTACGACAACCCATCAGCTAGAATTAAAATTAACGGATCCTTGTCAGAGGTCTTCGAGATTCGGAATGGTACTAGACAGGGTTGTCCACTGTCGCCGTTATTATATGTACTTGTTATGGAACATTTGATGGAAGCTATTCGATCCAACCCGGACATCAAGGTGATTACAATAGGGGATGTGAGTTTAAATGTTCCGCATTTGCGGATGATCTCCTTATTTACTTGCGAGACCCGCATACCTCGCTTCCCTCTCTGATGTCTGAGTTGGCACGTTTTTCTCAGTGGTCTAATTACAAGATCAATCTCTCCAAATCTGAGGCTATGAGTGTCTCATTAGATGGGGCGGTTGTGGACTCCCTAAGAGTAACTTCCCTTTCTCCTGGCCCTCGAAGGGCATCTCTTACCTAGGAATCCAGATCCCAGTGGACTTGTCTCATTTGTTGGATGTCAATTTTTTACCTCTCCTTGCCAAAATCTCGTCTCTACTAGCAAATTGGGGTCGAAGAGACTTCTCCTGGTTCGGCAGGATGAACATTTTGAAAATGTCCGCCCTCCCGAAGTTGCTCTATTTATTTCAAACCATACCGATTGCCATACCTGCATCGTTCGGGATTAGACTCCAGCGATGCTTTAGCGAATTTATTTGGGGTACTCGGCGCCCGAGAATCCGTAGGGAACTCCTGACCCGTCCCAAGAGTGCCGGTGGAGTGGCTCTACCTGACTGCAGACTTTATTACCTAGCAGCCTCCTACACTAGATTTTTGGATCTCATTCATGTATCACAAAACAAACTATGGGTGTGCATTGCACAAGCAGTGAGACCTCACTCTCTGATCTCATTGCCCTGGGTTCCAAACTCTGCAGTCTCAGAGTCAACCGCCTTGTCTTTCACCACGGCTTGCATGATGGCTGTGGTGAGGCGTCCCAAGTTCTCAGAAGTCTTGTTGGACCTGAAGGGCCCCCTATTCCTGATTACAGACAACCCTTTATTCCCCCCGGGGAAATCTAGAAATTCCTTTTTAGGCAGGCTCAAAACCACACCCCTCCTTGCAAGAGAACCCACGATGGGGTCTTTTGGCCGCTAGCTGACTTAGGGGGAGAGGCCCCACACCCCCCAAAAGTTCATATGAGTATGTCAGCTTCAGCACTTTTTGTTTCCTCTATCAAGAATCTTGTTATAAAAGCCCTTTGAACCCTTTTGGAAACTTTTTTTTCAGCGAAAAAAACCCTAGACATGCCTTTTCCCTATCTTAAACTCCTATTGGGGGAGGAATACCTTCCCCCTTTTATTGAAGAATTTGGGGAACGGAACTTCAAAACCCTTCCAACCCCCAAATGGAAAAATGCTTCACTCTTAGCACAAGGCATTTCGTATGCAAGGGCAGGAAACGAGTTATAAGATCCTGTCTGTTGGGAAAGGGGCCCGGGCCCACCCACAAGTGGTACCCCCCTACCTCAATATCTGTGGAGATGAACAAAGAGGTGGAACAAAGAACATGTTGGTGGGGAAAATGGGGGCCCTTTCAGGGCTTTGAAAAGGTTCGAGGCCATTAGGATTGTAAGGGGGCCCCATCCCAAAAACTGAGGCCCCTTACTGTTATGCTAAATTCTCTGTAGGAACATATAAAAAATCACTGGGCAAGAAACCCCTCCGGAGCCAAAACTATAATCCCCCCGCAAGTGGAAGCAAAACCCCTCCCCCCTCGTTTGGAGTGGATTGAGGAAGTGCCCCAATACCGAATGGAGGAATTTATAGCCGAGTCCTGAGGAACGGGGGGAAATTCTTAAAAGGGGGTGGAAACCCCTGAATTTTAAAGCTTCCTCTGGTTTGGGCGTGGGGGGGTGGAGGGGGAGGATGTAGCTTGGTGGGCTTGAATTGGGGGGGGGTCTGTTCCCCCCCCCCCAAACCCCCCTTTTTTTTGTACAACAGCTGTCTCCAGTCCCAGGTTTTCCCGCCGACCCAGCACTATCCTTTTCCCTTTTCCCTTTTTTTGTACTGTTTTTTTTCTTTTTTTATTTTTTTTTTTTTGTGGAAGGTAGGTCAAATCATTTTAGTATAGCGTGGGAGTGGGTTGGGGAAGATTCCAGTGGATGTGACGCGATGCTTTCTGCTGCTCTATTGACCAAGGTTTTATATATATATACCCCAGGTACCACCTGGTTATTGTCTCTTATTCCTATCTCATATGCTTATGGTACTTGTATTATTTGTTTTGTTAAAAGAAAATGTTAATAAAAATTTAAATTTGAAAAAAAAAAAAGTAAGAAACATGCACAAGCTCCTCTGTTGCTGATAAGACAGAGGTAAGTGATGTCACCTTCCTGGCCAGAGCTGATAGAGAAAAGAGAGGTGGTTTATAACATAGGGACGCTTATGTACACAAGCAGAAGACAAAATCTGCTCTAGCTCTTAAAGGAGGCAAAATCAGAACAGCAATGTATTTAGTAATAGTCTTTATTTACCTATGCATACATGTTTAAAGCCAATTGATGTGGTGAGAATAACCCTCTAAGGAGTGTGAAAGGCTACAGAAGCTACAAAGATGTGTTTTTAGGGCGTACTGCAAACTTGTGGTTGTTGAGATAGTGTATTCCAGAGATCTAGTGCAGCATCTTAGATGTAGTGGCCAATAGCGGCTGAGGCATCTAAGCTGTTATATAGATGGAAAGGATTACCTCTGTTAGCCAAAAAGCTCCTTTTTTACGGTTTTCATTGCGCCAAAATAGTAAGACATAAAAAATTATATAAATTTTATATCACAGGAATGGTGCTGACCCACAGAATAAAGCTAACATGTTATTTATACCACAGAGTGAATGTAATGAAACCTGAACCCAAAAAATAAGACCAAAATTGCAGAATTGCTGCAGATTACTTTTTCATTACTCTCTCCAAAAATAACACAAAAAATTAAATAATTGCAGCTCTTGAAACAGAGTGATCAAAAAAATGGAAACATCTGCTCTGTTCTAAAGGCTAAAAAGAACTGCATCCTTAAAGAGGTTGTCCACTTTTGTTGTTTTTATTATGTATATAATAGGAACTCACTTTCTAATATTCATGTATTAAAAATGTTGTTCCTATACCAATGCCATGCCTCCCAACTTTTAGAGATTGTAAAGAGGGACACATCTGGCTATGCCTCCAACCCCACCCAAGTATGTGACATTAAACCAGGCCACACTCTAACCACATGACACATGAGCTCCGTTGGCCCTAAGTATCCAGACATGGGTATACCAGCAAAAACCTGTCAGTTTCTGCTTTAAAACAGGGGGATTAAGAGACTGAACACCTTGGAAAAGTCTGGACCGGATTGCAGACTTGCTTACAGCTGCCAGCATACATTGGAACAGAGAAGCAGTGGTGCGGCCTGCTGGGTGCGGTGCGGCCTGCTGTGTGTCACCACGAGCCACTAACACATAGCCACAATAGTGCGGGTGGGCCTGCCCTGAGATCTACATGACTGGAGGGGTCCATCTGAGGAAGTACCGGAGTGCACATTCCTATCTCCGGCAACTAAGTCCCGGGTTCTGGACTACAAGTGTCCCACGATCCAGTGTCGCACTATAGTAGACTCCAGACACGGACTGCAAGCCTAAACACAAAAGTGTCGGTGAGCCCCTGTACGCCCTACCTGAATCCTGGCTGCCATACCTCTGCTGGGCAAGTTAAAAGGTGTTAGGGATCCCTTTATGAGCTGGCTCCTGTAGGTTATAGCTCAGGACTGCCTACTAGCCCATACCCTTGGAGAAATTATGGCCATTGTACACTATTGCAGGATCGCTGGTTACTGGGGCTCCAGGATAACATTATAGTGACATCTTCCTTCTGTGCTCCATAAAGTTAATAGGGCTCCCAGCCCTGTGCAATAGTGTTGAGACATTGCTTGATTCCCACAGGATCACTTTCTGTGCATCAAATAGTTAAGGGTCCTCCATCTTTGGTGTGTACTTTCTCTACCTAAACAACATAAAAATACGGGCTTGCAGATTATAGATATGTCTATAAATAAAACCGCGCTGCAGCCTGTTCCTCAGGAGGAAGCAGCATGCTCCGCATCTTTTTCAGCAAATATAGTGAACACAGAAGATTCTTGGCCATTTTCCCAGAATTCATTGGCTGGAGTAAGTGAGGTAGGGACACTGACAACTCCTGGAGATATGGACTGGAAAGCTTACTTACAGTACCTCGCCAACAAAGAGGATTTTAAAACTCTAGTACTGGAGGTCAAAGAAGCATGTAAAATGAAGATTGCCTCCCTTAAACAAGATCTGACACAAATGGCGTACAGGGTTGATACCCTAGAGGAAGCCCACTACGACACCTGGAGATATATTTCCCAATCAGGGGCGTAACTACCAGGGTAGCAGGAGTAGCAGTTGCTCCGGGGCCGGTGGGCTTAGGGGGGCCCGCGCCCCGGGGCAGCTGCTACTGCGTCTGCTACCCCGGTAATGCCGCTCCTGGGCCCACCGGCAGTGAACTTAACAGTTCACTGCGGCGGGCGGGGAGCTGCGGGGCCCGGCGCGTGCTGCCTCTGAACACCCGGGCCCTCCGGCCCGAGCGTTCAGAGGCAGCGCTGCCCGGAAGTAGCAGAACGGAGCGGCGATCGCTCCGCTCTGCTACTTCCTCTGCCGGCCCTCTGTGATCACATGGGCGCGCGCGGTGACGTCACATCACCGCGCCGCCCGCGCTGAGCACAGAGGCTGCAGAGAGGCTGCAGCGCGGCGCATCGGGGGAGCGTGGACCGAGGTAAGTAAACTATTTCTTATTTTACTTGCCCCTAAGCCTGCCTGTATAAGCCTGCCTTTATAAACCCCCCCAAGCCTGCCTGTATAAGCCTGCCTGTATAAAGCCCCCCCTAAGCCTGCCTGTATACAGCCCCCCCCCTAAGCCTGCCTGTTTAAAGCCCCCCCTAAGCCTGCCTGTATAAGCCTGCCTGTATAAAGCCCCTTCCTAAGCCTGCCTGTATAAGCCTACCTGTATAAAGCCCCCCCTAAGCCTGCCTGTATAAGCCTGCCTGTATAAAGCCCCCCCTAAGCCTGCCTGTATAAAGCCCCCCCCCTAAGCCTGCCTGTATAAAGCCCCCCTAAGCCTGCCTGTATAAAGCCCCCTAAGACTGCCTTTATAAAGCCCCCCCTTAAGCCTGCCTGTATAAAGCCCCCCCCTAAGCCTGCCTGTATAAAGCCCCCCCAAGCCTGCCTGTATAAAGCCCCCTAAGCCTGCCTGTATAAAGCCCCTAAGCCTGCCTGTATACCCCCTGTATAAAGCCCCCCCTGTATAAAGCCCCCCTAAGCCTGCCTGTATACCCCTAAGCCTGCCTGTATACCCTCAGCTTTCCTGTATACCCTCTAAGCCTGCCTGTATACACCTAAGCCTGCCTGTATACCCCTAAGCCGGCCTGTATAAAGCCCCCTAAGCCTGCCTGTATACCCTCTAAGCCTGCCTTTAAACACCTAAGCCTACCTGTATACTCCTAAGCCTGCCTGTATAAAGCCCCCTAAGCCTGCCTGTATACCCTCTAAGCCTGCCTGTATACCCCTAAGCCTGCCTGTATACCCTCTAAGCCTGCCTGTATACCCTCTAAGCCTGCCTGTATACCCCTAAGCCTGCCTATATACCCCCAAGCCTGCCTATATACCCTCCAACCTGCCTTTATACCCCCTAGCCTGCCTTTATACCCCCCTAGCCTGCCTAGATAGCCCCCCAGCCTGCCTAGATACCCCCAGCCTGCCTGCCTATATACCCCCCAGCCTGCCTGCATAGCCCCCCAGCCTGCCTATATACCCCCCAGCCTGCCTGCATAGCCCCCCAGCCTGTCTTTATACCCCACCAGCCTGCCTATATATCCCCCTAAAGGCTGCCTATATAGCTGTCAGTCTGCCTGCCTGAATAGCCCGATAGCTACCGTTAAGCATGTCTGCCTATATAGCCCCTAGAGCCCCATAAAGCTTGCCTACCTATAGAGCCCCCAAAGCCTGCCTGTCTACTTATATGGGGCCCCTTTAGCTATCTAAACCCTACCTATATGGCCCCTATAGCCCACCTAACCCCTGTCTACCTGTATGGCTCCCTATAGCTACCTAAACCCTGCCTGCCTATATGGGCACTCTATTGGCTACCTAAACCTTGCCTATTTGGGGCCCCATATAGCCTATTTAAACTTTGCCTGCCTAAATGGACCCCATATAGCCAGGGGAGCAGGTGCTGGAAAAGTCAGGATTCTAAGATATTTGTGTCTAAATCTGCAGGGACAAGTGGTCGGGAGATGTCATCATGATGGCGGTCTGGACCGGATGCAGAACAAAGGGGAAAGTCAACGACTCATCTGAGAGACGTCACCTGTGAGTCACAAGATGTAACTACACTGTAATCACTTATATGTCTACAGAGCCTGTGTATACTGGTGTCTACCACTATATGGTCACTGTATGGAGGTAATATACAGTCTGCAGAGCCTATGAACACTGGTGTCTACCACTATATGGTGGTCATATACAGTCTGCAGAGCCTGTGTACACTAGTACAGCTCAGCTCCGTGCGGCATGGAGTTTGATTCCAAAAAATCGCCTTTATAAAGGCGTAAAACATTCTCAGAAAAAGAGCTCAAACCTCAAAAATAAAAAATACATAAATAAAATCACTTTCCAAAAATCTAGAACGCCGCTACATCAAGAATTAGGATCTTGGAAATTGCCGGGAAATACAGTGATTCAAATTCTGAAAGCTATTCTCATTGGTCGGCATAAACCGGCCAATCAGAATAGGAGCGACAGTGAACCATTAAAACCTAGGGAGAAGTATTGACCAATCAAATTCAAAGGCGGGACAGTTTAAAATACAGTAAAAATGCAGAAAAGAGCTGATTGGTTGAGCTAGCGGGGGCTTGGCTATCTCGGCCAATCAGAACAGGAGCGACAGTGACCCATTCTAACCTATGGAGAAGTTAGAACCAATCAAAATCAAAGGCGGAACAGTTCAAAATACAGTAAAAAGGCAGAAAAGAGCTGATTGGGTGAGCTAGTGGGGGCTTGGCTATCTGGCCAATCAGAGCGCAAGCTACTTCTCCCATTGTAGTCTATGGAGAGATCGGCGCAATGCAATCTCGGCACTCTGCGCCGTGCGGCATGGAGTATGAATAAAAAAATCATTTTTATTAAGTGTAAAACATTATCAGATAAAGAGCTGAAACATTCTCTAAAAATAAATCAGTGAAATCCCTAACAACGCGTTTGTCGCCGAGACCGGCGCTACATTAGGAATTGGGATATAGAGAATTGCCGGGAAATACAGTAATTCAAATTGTTTAAGCTCTTCTCATTGGGCGGCATAAACCACCCAAACAGAACAGGGGCGAAAAGTGGCCCCTTTTAACCCTTTTTGGAGTATTTTACCAATCAGAAAAGGAGCGACAGGGACCCATTCTTAAACCTATTGGGGAAAAAATTGGGCCAATATATTAAAAAGGGGGACAGTTCAAAATACATTCAAAAAAGGGGAAAAAAGAGGGGTTGGTTGAGCTTTTGCGGGGGCCCCGGGTATCCCCGGGAAAACAGAGCGCAACTACTTTCCCATAGAGTTTTTTTGGGAAAAGAAATGCAGGGGGGAGCTCTGTTTTTTGTGGGTAAGTTAAAAAAGGCGCGGTTATTTGGAACCCAAAGGGGGGCGAGCCCACGTCTTTTTGGGGTTTTTTTAATGCAATCCCGGGAATAAAATGTACAGGCCAAAAACAAAAGATAAGACTCCAGAAGTTGTACCCATCTTAATTTTAAAAAGAACAAAAAATATGGGGGAAAAAAAAAAAAATATTAATTCAATAAAATCAAAGTTTTTTTCTTTAATTTTTTTTACACCCTACTAAGGAAACCCTTTGGTAACGAAAATAAAGAAAATAAAAATGATTTTTATTGAATTAATAAATTTTTTTTCTTTAACCCCCCATATTATTGTTCATTTTATATACAGAAACGGGGAAATTTGGGGGTCCCTTTTCATTTGATTTTGGCCTTTTACAGTTTTTAGTAAAAGATTGCATTAGAAAACCCTAAGGCTTCGCTTTGCTCTCCCCCTTGGTCCCAAAAAACCGCGCCTCTCTTTTAAAATTAGCCAATCCCCAAAAAAGAGCTCGCTCTGCATTCTTTTCCCCTAAAATTCTATTTAGAAAATAGCTTTTCGCTCTGATTGGCCCGGGGTAGCCGGGGGCCCCTGTAGCTCAACCAAACACCCCTTTTTTGCCCTTTTTACTGTATTTTGAACTGTCCCCCTTGGAATAAAATTGGCAATATTTTCCATAGGTTAGAATGGGGGCCCTGTCGCTCAATTTTGATTTTCAATACCCCCTCCATAGGTTAGAATGGGCCACTGTCGCTCCCGTTTCTGATTGGCTGGTTTATGCCGACCAATGAGAAGAATTAAACAATTTGAATTACTGTATTTTCCGGCAATTTTTCCCATATCCCAAATTTCCCTTTTGTAGGGGCTGGGCTCGGGGACAAACGCGTTGTTTTGGATTTTTACTGATTTTTTTTTTAGAGAAGGTTTCAGCTCCCTTTTTCGATAAAGTTTTAAAATTAAAAAAAAATGTTTTTTTTTTTTTTTTTTTTGTTATTTCATACCCCATGCTGCACGGCGCTGAGAGCCGAGATTGCATTGCGCCGATCTCTCCATAGACTACAATGGGAGAAGTAGCTCGCGCTCTGATGGCTGGAAAAGCCAAGCCCCCGCTAGCTCAGCCAATCCGCTCATTTTCTGCATTTTTACTGTATTTTAACTGTCCCGCCTTTGAATATGATTGGTCAATATTTCTCCATAGGTTTTAGAAGGGGGTCCCTGTCGCTCCTATTCTGATAGGTCAATACTCCTCCTTTAGGTTAGAATGGGCCACTGTCGCTCCTATTTGTTTGGGTTTGGGTTTTATGCCGACCAATCAGAAGAGCTAAAACAATTTGAATTACTGTATTTCCCGGAAATTTTCCTCTTTTGCAATTCCTGATGTAGCCCCGGGGTTTCCGGCGACAAACGCGTTGTTAGTTATTTTTTAATGTATGTTTAAGAAGGTTTCAGCTCTTTTTCAGATAATATTAACACTTAATATAAAAATGATTTTTTTAATCATACTCCATGCCGCACGGCGCTGAGCGCCGAGATTTCATTGCCCCGATCTGGCCATAGACTACAATGGGAGAAGTAGCTCGCGCTCTGATTGGCCGGATAGCCAAGCCCCCGCTAGCTCAACCAATCAGCTCTTTTCAGCTTTTTTTACTTTATTTTGAACTGTCCCGCCTTTTGATTTTGATTGGTCAAAACTTCTCCATGGGTTTATAATGGGTCTCTGTCGCTCCTATTCTGATTGGCCGAGATAGCCAAGCCCCCGCTAGCTCAACCAGCATTTTTCTGTATTTGAACTGTCCCCCTTTGGGAATTTGATTGTCAATTCTTCTCCATGGGTTTTAAGGGTTTCACTTGTCGCTCCTTTTCTATTGGCTGGTTTATGCCGACCAATGAGAATAGCTTACAGAATTTGAATTACTGTATTTCCCGGCAATTTCAAATATCCAAATTCCCGATATAGCGCCATTCTGGATTTTTGGAAAGTGATTTTATTTATGTTTTTTTTTTTTATTTGAGCTCTTTTTCAGAGAATATTTCATCCCTATAAAAAGACTCTGTTTGATTCATACTCCATGCCGCACGGACATGTTTAATGATTTCTCGCTGTTTTCCAGCCTGTCTCGTATCGGAATACATGTTAGGTGAAGTCCCGCACTGCGCCTAAGTCCCGCACTGCATCCCACACACTGGCGCGGCGGACTTTTCCCCGCATGTATGAGCGCACCTCCTTGGAGGGGGGGAAACTTGGGGCAGCGCCGCCGTCCTAAGTCCCCGCACGCGCCTACACACTGCGAGGGGCCCGGCGGACCCTTTTTACCGCAAAGATTCGACTATCGGGCGGCGAATCTTAGCGCAGCGCCGCACTGCCCTAAGTCCCGCACTGCGCCTTTAAACACTGGCGAGGCACGGCGGACTTTACATAGTATGTATGAGCGCGCCCCAGCGCCGACATAAATCAGGCACAAATTTTACCGGAAAAGGTGCGCCCCGACGTGGCGAGAATCATACATGTGGCCCTAAGAGTCTACCTGTATCTAAGAAGAAGGAGGATCCGCAGTCTATTCTAAATGTTATATTTGATAACCTCCTGGGGGAACCCTCCACTCGCAATATCCAGCCCTGCAAGCTAAAGGGACGATTGGCAGGTCTAGGGATGTCATCTACTGTGTCCATGACTTTTCTATCAAAGATAAAATTATGGCCAAAGCGAAGTGGAGGTAGAATATGATGGTGCCCCAATCCAGTTGTGGGTCACGCTTCAAAAACGAAGATGCCTGAGACGACTCTTTATGCTTCTGAAAGAACATAAAATCGTCTATCGGTGAGGTTTTCCCTTCTCAGTCACAGAAACAAAACATGGTAGATCTTCAGTTCTTCAGACCCATGCAGATCTTTCAGCGTTTTGCTCAGTATTGGAAATTACTAAGCCAAATATACCAGATTGGGAGATGGAGACACCTGACCCGGCACCAAACCCGATCTGGAGTCAGGTTCAACGTAGACACAAGCATCCCTCCTCACCCAAATCCCCAAGAACATCCAATGCCCCAGAGTGGGTTACCTTCAAGGGGCTGTAAATTTAAATTCCCCATATTAATATAGTCCTGGTAGGACAATTCTACAACTGCCAGGTTATCTTTATTAGAGTTAAAAAAGTAAAAAACACTTTTAAAATTTATAACCAAGTGTCATTTAATACTCTAGATTTTATTTCCCTCTTTTTTTTTCATTCCCCCCCCCTTTTTTTTTTCCTCTTTTCTCCCTTCCCTTTCCCCTCCACAAAATTTTGAGGGCCGCACTTAGGGAGTGGTCTATTTGGGTGCTATCCGTCGACTACTCCCACAGAGGGTTAATTATCTACGAGTTCCCTCTTAGAGTAGGTGTTTCAATTGCCATTACTTTTACCATCTTTGGATCCATCCTACCCAGGCTGTATTTAGCCTTGGTAATGATTTCATTGTTAGGCACTATTGGGGTATGTTGTTCTGTTGTGCTTATGGTTTCTTTATTTTTTGTCTTCACATGCTGTGTTGTGTCTGTTTCCCCACCCCTCGTGTGTCTGCCATGGGACCATCTTGTTTGGCACGTCTTCTGGAGGTCACATAGCTCAGTATTTTATTTTCTGGGTCTGGGTTTCGGCTACATTGGCTGTAGGGGTTTGGTTTATAAACATGATGGTTAAGATTGTATCGCTCAACGTAAAAGGTCTCAACCCCAATGTTAAAAGGCGTCTCCTATACTCAGAATTGAAATCATCGAATGCATATGTGCCGTTTATACAGGAGACACATTTTAAAGCGAGAGGGAAACTTCTCCTTTGTAAAGTGGTTCTTTCCACACGCACATGTAGCTTCGCAGACTAAGAAGAAAGCAGGCATAGCTATATTATCGCGAAATTGCCCTATCCAAGTTCAAAATGCTATGTTGGATGAACATGGCCGATTTGTAATCTTGCAGGGTCTGCTTCGGGGTTCCCCAATAGTGCTATACAATGTGTATGCCCCCAACCACTCCCAAATTAAATTCCTTAAACGAGTTCTATTTAAGGTTTCTCAATTGTTCTCAATGCTGTTGGTGGGTGGGGGGTTGATTTTAATGTATCCATTTCCGACACCATGGATAGGCTACAAATAAAGGGCACACCCCTATCCCATTCACAATCTGGACTTTCTAGGGAATTTCGTAAATTCATTTGAACTAATAGGGGTTTTCTCACTACATCATTTCATCTTATCTCAGTCCTGTTTTCTTGGTTTCATTTTGAATTCAGGGGCGTGTTTACTGGCTTCTATTAGGCTGCAGTAGAAGCCAGGTCTGTAGCTATAGCAACCAGTGCTGGCAGCCTATCAGGAGAGATCAAACAGGTCTGTAGCTATAATGACCTGAGGAGCTGATGCAGCCCGTACAAGAGGGGATATCTAGGAATAGGAAGGACACTGTTAATGGACACATACTGCAAAGTGACTTGTTTTTGCAAGATCATTAACGTAAAAATCAATCCTTATAGTGAGACAACCCCTTTAAGCTCTATTTAACTTATGGAGAATGCAACACCCTGGCAATAGGTCTTACTCTTATTATTCCCCACCCCATGGTTCGCACACACAAATAGATCACCTTTTTGGTAATATTCTAGCTTTGAGGGGTGTGGTGGACTCTGATGTGAGATACCTGCGGCTGCCGTTCTGAGGCTCGGATAGAGCCATCCACGCGCATATGGATGTTGTGCCTCTATACTATAAGCACAACTACGCTAGGTGAGCATAACCCTGCTACTGTATTACCTTCCTGTGTCTTTACGTACTTCACCATAGAGTGCCCCCTCTGTGTTTTTTTTTCTCCTTCATTCTATATTCTGTTGAGCTACATTCAAAGATGTGCCCTATCTTACGAATGTGGCACAAAACAGCTCCTAGGAATTGGCACAGAGAAAAGCTTAGTTTACACATTTACACATATGTCAGACACTCAAAAAATCTGGGCCAGTATCACACATTTGTGATAAAAAATGCCAGCGAGTTAAACAAGGGTGGGCTTGGGAAATACTCACTAGATTTTGGGCGACAGTAGAACAGCCGAAAACTAGTGCACCCCTGTTAGCATATTTTTAAATCGCCCGCATCGTATCAGGTGCTTTACGAGCCCCCGGGGGGCACTTTGTAATGACCCATTTGGGGGGGTTGGGGAGGGGGGGGCCATACAACCGTATGAAGCTACCATTTATGTTTCAGTACAGCAAATCCAGGCACATTAAAGTGGTTTACCCGAGCCAGAATTGTCTCTGCGCTAGAATGTGCCTGATTTATGACACACAGTAGACCGGTTTCATAAATCAGTCGCATTCAACGTTATTCTTATGCGCAGAAAATTGAGTGTCTAAGCACCATAAATCATACATATTGCCCATAGTTTCCAACAAAAAAAAATCCAAGAATTTCTCCCGGGGAGACAGAAGTTTCTCCCGGGGAGACAGAAGTTTCTCCCGGGGAGCTCTGCTTGGCAACCAGCGTAAAATATTGTCAAGTGCTGTCTCGAGACAACCCCTTAAAGTGTGAATAGTGTAAAATGAATTTAAAAAAAAAATTAAAATTTTGCGAATTAAACTATTCCCCAAAGAATTAAACTTTGCCCGCATAAAACAAGGCCTCATTCAACGGTTATTGGAAAAAAAAAAAAAAGTTGAGACTTTAAAACATTAGAAGGCAAAAAAAAAATAAAAAAAAAAGCTGTCAGTAAATACTTTTTGACATTGGCTTTGCACCCTTGTAATAGAAAATATTATGCGTGTTGGAGAAGGTAGATGGTTTTGTAATTGATTAGTTGCTTTGCACAACAACTTACAAAACCACAACACTTAAAATTTAAAAAAAAAAAAAATGATGTGATGAGTGAACCCAACTTAACCCCCATGGGAAAAAAAATTTTCTAGTTGTTGCAAAATTTTGGCCGGCATGTTTATATGCCAAATCTTATGTGATTTAAAAGCATTGAATGCGCCCGATTTTTTAACCCGTCTCAGCAGTTCTAAATAGGGGGCATTTAGCACAACATTTCTGGCCCGGGTTTACCACTTTGAAAGTGGTTTCCCTGTTCCAACAGTAATGCGCCTAGAATTGCTGTACTGAAGTGCTATAGCTTTGTATGGTTCTAGTGCGCCCCGCCTCCAGCATGCGCCCCAAATTCAGGTGCATTGCAAAGTGCAGTGGGCACTCTAATGCGCCTGATACGGGCGTACGGGAGGCATTACACTAATGTCAACGGGGCTGAGAGTACGCCAGACTTCTGCCGCAGCCCCGTTCATACATGTCCCCTTTTATGTACAAAGAGCTCACACTAAAAAACAAGGGCTCTTGCGCGAAAAAAAAAAAAAAGCTTCTCATTAACCAAGGAGGTTTTTAACCAACTCGGGGCACGGGGGGACCTGGGGTCAAAAAAGAATTTTTTATTGTTGCATTTCTCAGCGCAGTGTGGGATTAAACAGTGTTTTTGAGGTCTGAATCAATCTTAGGCCGTGTTCACAGGCTTTTCCGCGGTTTGTGCGCTCCAAACCGCCGTGAAAAGGGCGGGGGGGCGCGGGGGGGCGCGCTCCCCGGCCCCATAGACAATTTGCATTGTTTACGGGCGTACGCGCCGTAAATAATGTTCATGTCACTTTTCCCCCCGCGGCGGATTGGGCCGAGCGGGGAGGAGCGACGGAGTCCACTGTTCTCTATGAGAGCAGTGGATTACCGTAATTACTCCGACGGATTGGCGCCGTACTTAAGCGCAAAGCTGGCGCGGAGTACGGCACCAATCCACGGAGAAATAAGCCGTGTGAACGAGGCCTTAAGGTAAGTTCACACGGCTTATTTTGGGGCGCATTTCGCCACATATTGAGAGCGTACTGTGCTCTAATACGAGCGAGAAGCGCCCCAATCATTACGGTAATCCACAGTTCTCAGAGAACAATGGATTACATCTCCTCTCCCCGGGTGTACAATACGATCGTATCGTATGCACGGGGAGATAATTGACATGTAATTTATTTGCGGCGCTTTTGCGGCTCGAGTAATGCATGCCTATAGGGCCGGCGGCCCACCGCCCCTCCTGCACGGCGGGAGTACGCGCTTATCAGCGCGACTCCCGAACACCCGTCTTAATTGCGGAGCATACTGTATATATATATTTAGAGGAATAAGTTATTATACTTAATACTCCAAGAAGGGTCACAACTTTGGATGCCTACCACCTGGCTACGGCGGGAGAGCAATGAGTCACAGATTGAGATTCAAAGTCACTGTGGGAGCAAAGCCCCCCAAGGCCGTTATTTTAGACAAATTGTTTTCCATGATTTTGAAAGGAAAAATTACAAGCCCACCCTTGGGAAAATGGAAATCGTTATGGGGTGAATAGCATTGGTATAATTAATATTATACATTACTGGGATAGTGTCCAAGATTATTAAACTCAAACAAAATACAAACCTTGTAGGTGCAAACAATAGAAAAAATCTTATTACTTTGAGGTGCCAAAAATTTTATACGGTTATTTAAAATCAACGTCGATTACAATTGGACATCCGTGGACATTGAGGCTTATCTCAAATGCAATGTGAAAGGCATTTAAACCCCAGGTATTGGTATGCAAAGTAATTCAAG
Organism: Phyllomedusa bahiana; assembly: GCA_025379985.1. Taxonomy (NCBI): domain Eukaryota; kingdom Metazoa; phylum Chordata; class Amphibia; order Anura; family Hylidae; genus Phyllomedusa; species Phyllomedusa bahiana. The sequence goes on along the minus strand of JAODAL010026637.1, from coordinate 11,308 downwards.
ACTACAGTACAGTTGAGTTTCAGTATGAAAACATCTTAAATCAACAGAGAAAGAATAGAACAAAGCAATAAAGACAACATGGAGTCACTTCAGGCCTAGACAGCATGTTTACTTTAACATTTCCCCTGTTTTGTTTTTTTCTTTATTTTATTTTTGCTCGTTTCTTTCTTTTGCGCAGAATTCCTTAACTACATTTATCCCCACGGCAAGGGGAAAGGGTGAACCATTCGCTAACAAAACTGCTTGAAATCATGAGATTACCGCAATAGATGCAATTTTTGAATAGTCTATGGTTGTGGCATCTGGCGATTCCCTTTTATCTGAGAGACTCTGTTCACCATGCAGACTTGCACATAGGACGGGTTCGTAGATGCAGATTTGAGTCCTGAGGTAAAGCTCGTGGCACCCTTTTGACATAAGTTGTCTGGGACGAAGAAAACTGCTTTACTTCCCTCAGGATCAACACATTTTAATTTCTGATAAAAAGGGAAAAATTTCGAAATAATAATCTTTCCAAGCAAAAGGGAAAATAAGTGTTCTCAGAACATTGTGTAACATCCAAAATTGCTTTTAAAAATCTTTAAAAACAGCAGCTCCTCCCTGAAAAAATACTGTCCTTATGTATTGCCTTTTATACTTCTCAGGTGAAATCTGAATCTGCCATCTGAGGTACCTTATTGAACTACACAATAGGAGAAATGTAGATTCATTTGCCTAGTCTTTAAAGGACTCAGTCAACAAAGACTCAATAACCCCCTACATTATTTCCCTGAGGGTGATTTTCGACACAGCATAAATTTTTCCCTTTTATGGGAGGCTGTACACAACCAATAATCAATAAAGTAACTTTAAAAAATAATTTCAAATAGTGGTAACCACTATTCCAAACATCTTTTGAAAACAATAAGTATCAACCCTTGAAAAACTTTTGTCTTCAGTCTGACAACCGATCAAGTGAAAAGCAACATGTCATTCATAAGTTATCTTAAAATTTTGGGACCCCCTTTGTTGTTTTCCCTCCCAAATTTTCATAGTTGATTAATTAAAGAATCTCAAACACCACATCCAGAGATGCATCTAAGCACAGGTTCCAGCCCCTGGACACACAGTGACAACACCTATGGACTTGTCCCCGGCGCCATCGCCGATCGATAGGGTCCTAAGTCGATACCAATTGCTAAGGTATCAGCTTAGGACCCTGGTGATGGCAGTGACACCGAGAATAACTGATAAACCAGCCACAAGCTACAATCATTCAAGGTTTCATTAACACCTTCTTCCAATTTGGTTGCTATAGACATTGTGGGCGACGTATGAAATTTGGTGTGGGGATGCCAAATTCATGCAAAAAAAAAAAAAAAAAAAAAGGGATAGCATGCGCATGTACAGCGGGTCATAAATCAGGTTCATTCCAGTGCTCGGGCGACAGTTCGGATAGGGATACCCCTTTGAAAGTGGTTTACCCGTTCCAATGTAAAAGCCCGAATATTGTAGCAAAGCTATAAATATGTAGCTTCGCTCGGTTTAGTGCACTGGGCCTCCCGCCGCCCCCCCCCCCCCCAAGTTAGGGCATTACAAAACGCCCGGGCAAACCCGGCCGGTATTTGTCCTATGCCGTGGGGATGCGCCCTAAAGACCCAGTGGGTCAAAAGCAAATTGAGGATGTTACATCCAACAGAGGGCGCTTTGGGCTTCTCAGTCTCTTTCCCATAATTCCTTGTGATATGCCGATGCTTAGTAGAGGGCAAAAAGGCCATACATAACTCTACACGCCGTTCGTTCGGTGCTCTCCTTAAGGAGAGATCTTCCCTTTCTGAGCCACTCAATGCCTCCCACACAGCCAGCCAGTATCGCTCTGCACTGATGAGGGACAAAAATCCCGAAACAGCATTGTCTGCAGATGAGAGAGATACTGGCTTGGCTAAAATACTTTCTGTTTTCTCAAGACCCAGTGGGTCAAAAGCAAATTGAGGATTTGTTACATCCAACAGAGGGTGCTTTGGGCTTCTCAGCCCCTTTCCCATAATGCCTTGTGATTTGCACAAGCTAGTAACATTGCTTTCTGTCACGTGAGAAAACCTAGCATTCTGTTGGCATGAACCAAGATAAAGAAGAAACATGCTTTGGCTACATGTACTACCATAAATTATCAAAATCTTAAAAAGAATATAATTGACACTGTTAATATTTTCTTTCATCAATCATCCTTTTATGTCCCTTTGTACCTTGTTTACCCCATCTCTATTAGTCCAATTGTCACAGGTAATCATCACAAATAACATATTTCTAAACAAAGATTTCAGTAAATACAAGTTTAAACTTTTTCTAGTCACTTCAATTTTATCAACAGGAAATACATATATAATCTCCAGTAGTCTGGTTGCACTGAAGTGCACTGCTAGAGCAGAGAAAAGATTTAGGCTGAGGTCTGCAGTCCCCCAGTAACCCTCTGTTCATTGTCTGCAAAAGTTTATCATCTCACTGAGCTAGAAATCTATGCAGATGTTTCAGTCATAATGTTTTGTTGCTTTAAAGTAAAAGACCTCACACCTCAAAAACCATAGAGAACTTGTTTAACTCCTTAATGACTGGTCACTGTCTTGACGGCGGGCATTTCAGGTCGTTTGTCGTCGCTGCAGACATTGGAGTTTGCGGTCCCGGGCGCCGCAGCAGCGCTGAGAATGGAACTGTACTACACAGCCCTGTTCCCAACACAGCCTGTACAAGCACCATAGAGCGGGGGAAACCTTTGCTCCCCAGTGCTTTAACCCTTTGATTGCCGTGGTTCATCAATCAAAGGGTTTCCCTGCTCTGTTCGGTGATCGGAACGCCCGGTGACCCGACAGAGGCCGGGGAACGGCTGCACAGTCAGCCCTGGGCACCCAGAGTAGCCCCAGGGCTGCCTGTGTAACAAGCCAGTGACCAGGGCAGACTGTGTGCTGTTCTGATCACTGCCTGTGTCAGACTGACACAGATTATTATGTATTAACATATATGAATTACCAAGTGTGAAAAAATAAATAAAGTAACAGTTCTCCCTTCATGGGATTGGAAAAAAAAGTAAAAAATGTAAAAAAAATATAAAAATAAATATTTAATAAAAAATAATTGTGCATACATGACACAAAAAAACCTACACATTAGGTATCCACACAACCGTAATAACCTGTAGAATTACTCTAACAAGTTATTAGGCAAGAAATGTGAATGGCGTAAAAAAAAAAAAATACATTGAAAAAAATGTAAAAAAAATTCTGCAATTATTTATAAGTGAACTTAAACTATCCCCCCCCATAAAGTACAACTTGTCTCGAATAAAACGAAGCCTCATACAACTGCATCATTGAAAAAATAAAAAAGTTACAACTGTTGAAACGCAAGGATGCAAAAAACTAAAAAAATGTTCTGGTCATTGACTACTTTTCAGGTGTGCGGCTTAAGGGGTTAAACATTCTGCCTCCTTAAATCCACTTGATCTACCACTGTGATCCCTACACTCACTGCCGTTTGCAAATGTTTACTCTGAATCCACACTTTGGGCGACATGTCCGAAAATTGGTCGCGCCGCGGCAGTTTTTAGGCGCATTAAATCAGTGTAAAGTCCGATCCTCTCAAATCTGGCGTCCGTTATACCTTGCATAGTATCATTGCTACTATATGTAATGCACCTTTTTAGGCGCATTACAATGTGTCATATCCGGTGTATAATGCGCCTAGTTTTAGTGTACGACAGCTCATTTACATCGAGAATATAGTGTAAAGTGTTTTTGGCGCAAAATAGACCAAAAAAAAAAAAACGGTGCTTACATATTGGGACATGTCACCCTTTGTGTTTCTGCTCTGCAGTCCGCAGCACCTGTGGATCAAAAATCCATTAGGTGGCAAAAACCTGCGTAAGTGAACCAATTGACCCCTAAGGACTTAGTCTATTCCCAAATAATCCTCCCCTGCCGGTACCACATTATCTGCTGGCACCATGCATGAAAGCATAGAAAAGACTCCTGGCCCTAATTTTGGGATCCCGTACCCTAGGCTGTGTCTTAATCCAGGTGCAAACACCCCATAGACTAAATTCCTGGGTCAGTTCGCTCACCTTTACAGAACAAAAAGCTAATCCAATTCAGTCTGGCCATTACCAAATCTGTAAAACCTCTGAGTGACAATCATCAAATTTACACTAGCAGAATTGTGCTGTGAACGAAAGGGTTCACACATGTAATTGAGATTTTTACACTCACAATGGTCTTCCAAAATGATCTGCACAGCAAACATTCTCAAACAATGAGTTCTTTATAATTACACCCAAACTAAAGACACGCTACAAGTAATTAACTTTGTTACCCAACTCCTGAAGAAACATTAATAACTAATATGGTTCCTATCATAGCTCCAAGCAATATCATATCTATTGCTAAATAGTTGGCACAATTTCTACATTTCACACAGGGCATTTAACATATAAACAAATATCCTACTGTGTATCCTCTATTCTTGATCTTTAAGCACAGTGTATACGTCAATCAAAGAATTAAAAGTAACAGAACACGTTGCAACAACAGCACACATACAACATAACAAGCTGCTTCTGAAATACACGGAAGACCAAAATGATGATCACAACTTCATATGCAGCTCCCCTTCCTTCTGCGTTCCACAGAGCACAGGAGGTATTAACCACATGACAATAGAGCCCCTCATATCACCATCATACAAAAGTATGCAACAGAAACATTCATAACAGGACTTGCATATTACCAGGTAGTCTTTACAAGTGGAACAGTACATAAACAAAGTTGTATGACACATCTATTCATGACAGGGCAAGAGAAACATGCAACAAGCTGCTTAAAGGTTTTCAGGCAAAAGCAGGGAGGAAAGCCATACATGCCAACTCTCCCGTTTTTGGCGGGGGGGTCCCGCTATTTGGGGTCCCCCCGCCCTCCCGGGGGAGTTGGCATTCCTCCCGCCGCCAGCAGGCGGCGGGGGTCCTTTAAATGACCGCGGCGCCGGAGTAGCGCTGGTGCGCTACTCTGGCGCCACCGGTCCGTTCCCACAGGCGGGTGAAGCGGGCGCAGCGCCCGCTTCACCCGCCGGAACCGCGCCGAGCAGGGAGGAGGCAGGAGGGATCGCACCCTCCTGCCTCCTCCCCCTGTATGTCGGCGCCGCTGTGCGCCGTACTCACATGTCAGCGTCACAGGGGAAGTGACGCGCGGCTGCACTCACTTCCCCTGTGACACTGCTGAGGGGATGGCCAGGAGCTGGCCGCGCTGCAGGAGCTGGTCAGGTAAGTGGATTTTATTATTTTATTTTTATTAGTTTTAGGGGGGCACTGTCTGGCTACAATGGGGGGTCTACCTGGCTACAATGGGGGGTCTACCTGGCAAACAATGGGGGGTCTACCTGGCTAACAATGGGGGGCACTACCTCGCAAACAGATGGGGGCACAACCTGGCAAACGATGGGGGGCACTACTGGCAAACGATGGGGGGCACCTACCTGGCAAACGATGGGGGGCACCTACCTGGCAAACGATGGGGGGCACCTACCTGGCAAACTATGGGGGCATCTACCTGGCAAACAGATGGGGGCACTACCTGGCTAACGATGGGGGCACTACCTGGAAAGCAATGGGGGCATCTACCTGGCAAACAATGGGGGCATCTACCTGGCAAACAATGGGGGCATCTACCTGGCAAACAATGGGGGCATCTACCTGGCAAACAATGGGGGCATCTACCTGGCAAACAATGGGGGCATCTACCTGGCAACAGAGGGGGCACTACCTGGAAAGCAATGGGGCATCTCCCTGGCCAACAGAGGGGCATCCCGGGGAAAAAACTGGGGGCATCTACCTGGCAAACAATGGGGCTCTACCGGCAAAAAAAGGGGGGGCCCCCGGGCTAAAATTTTGGCTCTACCTGGCTACAGAAGGGAATCTATTTCTACAAGGGGCATTACCTCCCGTAAGGGGCACACACCGTTATAAGGGATTCCGGGGCTTTCTTCCAACGCCGTTATGCATTAGGTGGAGTGGGTTTTGGGGATACCTTCAAGATGGGGGTGGCCATGCAAATTTTTTTGCCCCTAATATCTCCTGCTTTTTCATTTCAAAAGTTTGGAACTATGAGGAAAGCATATGTAACAGCACCCGGGCAACACCAGTCACGAAAAACACATTTCACTTTCCCTGTGTAGGAAAGCTTTACCATTACACAGTTAAATTTAAAACCCCTTTAAACGATCCCCCCATTGTCTTTTGATAGGGGGGCATTTCAGGTCTTTTGGCGTCGCTGCAGACATCGGGTTTGCGGAGCCCACGCCGCAGCATGCTGGAAGGGGGATGTACTACCACCCCTGCCCCAGCGCGCCCTGAAAGCCCCGGGGCGGGGAAACCCCCGCTCCTGTGTTTAACCCTTTGTTTGCCGCATTCGTCACCGCAGCGCAAAAAAGGGGTTTCCCCTGCTTGTTGGGAGATCAGGACACCCAGTGCCCCGACATCCTGGGGAAGGGCTGCACGTACCCCGGGGGATAGAGTCCCCCGGCTTTCTGTGAAAGGGGGGCCATTCAAAACGGCTTATTTTGGGCCGGTTTCCCAGCGATTGCGCGGCTTTCTGCGCTGCGTAGGGTTTTTGGAACCTGCCAGCCATTACGGCAATCCAAATTCTCTATGAACGGGGGATTCCGTCGTCTCCCCACTCGGCGAAATCCCGGGGGGCGGGGAAAATTGACTGCACATTACCCCAACGGGATAGGGCCCCATGGATAATGCTGTCTAGGGGGGCTGGCGGCAGCATCCCCGCACCGCCCCTTACTCAAGCCGTAATTGGGGCAAAACCCGTCCCGAAAATTACGGTTAAAAAGCCGTGTAAAACCGCCCTAACAACAGAGATCGGGCGATGTTGCTGCCCTGACACTGCTTGTGAGACGACAGAAAATTTTGTATTGCATATATGTGAATATGCTAATACATTACTAATGTAAAAAAAAAAAAAAAGTGTAACAGTTATCCCTTCATGGGATTTCAAAAAAGTAAAAAACATAAAAAGTTAAAAAAAAAAAAAATTAATAAAAAATTGTTTCATACATTACACACAAAAAAAAATCACACGACCGTAATAAATGTAGAATTATCTAAAAAAAATTAAGTGTGAAAAGTGAATGGGGAGAAAAAAATGAACTTAAACTATTCCCTCATAAAATACAAATCTCCGAATAAAATGAGGCCTCATACAAATTAAAAAAAAAATTACAATGTTTAAAACGAAGGAGGCAAAAAAGAAAAAAAATGTTCTGGGCATTAAATTTCTTTTTGGGCTTCGGTTAAGGGGTTAAAACAAGACATATAATTTTAGAAATACATCAATACAAGACAAACAGTAACAAAAATCCAAATGGGGCCTTCATTATTTAATTCCACTACGTCACGCGCCCACAATCGAAACCCGAGAAAGAGGAGGCTAGTGTAGAAATTCTACAGACCCGGGGATATTTGCATCCCCCGTTCACCAAAATTTTGACAAACTTTGGGTGAGAGGCGATAAATGGGGTTAGGTGAAGGGCCTCCAAAAAACCCTTGGTAAATAAATTTTTTATACTTACTATCCCAAAAAGGGTCACTATTTGGGGTCTGCTATCTGGCTACCACAGGGGCATGATGGGAATAGGGTTTGGGTTCAAAATCCCTCGCAGCAAACCCCCCCCCCCCCCCCCAAGGGCCTTTTGTTTATAGTGAATTGTTAAAAGATCGAAAGGGGTTAAATTAAAGCCCACCCTAACAATGGAAATACAGTATGGGCGTGAATAATCATTGGGAGAAATAATTTTCATACTTCTTTCGGACATGTCCAAGGTTAATTAAACTTTAAAAAATACCCAAATTTTATATTTTCCCAAAATATAGAAAAACATTTACTTTGCATGTGCCCAAAAGGTATCAAGGTTATTTTAGCTCAACCCAAATTTTAAATTTGGGCATCTGAGTTTTCTCAAAATAGCACATGTGAAGGGAATTTTCCCCGTATTATACTTGGTACCCGCAAAATAAATTTAAGACTACGTACGTTTAGGCTCTTGAAAAAAATCTTAAAGCAACGAGAAAAAAAGAACAGAGCAATAAAAACAAAAAGGTTTTTCTTCAGGCCTAGATAGCATTTTACTTTTAAATTATAGTATATTTTTCCTGAGGAAGCGTTTGATAAAGCAAACGCGTCGGGTTTTATTGCTTTTAAATTGTTTTAGTTGGGGAGGTTATCGCCCTACCTTTTAGAATAATAAAGTAAATTTTTTGGATCCCCTGCCCTGAAACATTTGGATTCCGGAAAAATGTGGCCGGGTTCCCCCATTTTCTTTTTCCTTACTGTCTGTTTTTACGGGGGCCGCTCACGGGAAAATCGGGGCCGATACAAGGGTCGGCTACGTAAAAGCCCCGTATGCTAATATAGGTTGTGCCTTTACCTAAGAGGGGAACTCAAAATTTGGGGAGTAGATCAAATACTCAAATGTATACGTTCACCAAAAAGACTTCACCTTTTGTGTGCCCCCTTTTTTCCCTTTGTCTTTTTTTATATATATTATATATATTTTAAAAATTATATTATACACAACACACACACACACACACAACACATCACTAAACAAAAACCAAAACCCCTTCCCCCAAAAACCACACACACACACTTTCAGCTTCTGCTAGAACACATAAGGCAGCAAAGTCAGAAGCAGAGTTTGTGAACATTTTACCCATTCCGTGTAATTCACTGGAGGAGCAGCAAGTGTTCAGATCTATACACTCAGCAGATAGTGAAACATGTGGGTGAAGGAGGTAATCGAGAGAGAGAAGATGGGGGCAAAGAGAAAGATTTGGGTAGACACAAGTCTACACATTACAATTTCCTGACCAGAACCTGTAGCATCAGTGTAACCAGAGCTGAGCCCACACCCCGAGGCTTCTATGGAGACTATTATCTATTGATCCATAAGAGAATAGAGACGTTACTGCAGACCTCCCAGTGGCCTTCCTGAGTGACAGGGTCAACTCACTAACCGCTGAAGCACTCCCTGCCCCGGCACCGCCGGCTTTTCTATGACACTGGATGAGCCACACCTGCGCGGCAATGCTGATTGAAGACACCGCCCAATCCAGGATCCGGCACCTGATTGGTTGTTGGGATGGTGGGCTTGGCTGTCATTCATTAACCATTGTGCAAGGTGCACATACACAGGGGGCATGCTGTGACCAGCTCTCTGCAGGCGGTACCATGGCAACCCGCGCCCGTTCTGTGCTGTGGCAGCTGGAGGCCCAGGACCACGGGCATGCACGGTGTCTCTCGGTGAGGGGGTGCACAGTAGGAATGTGGAGAGTGTGTATCTTCTATGCTGTGCTGCCCTGTACAATGTCAGCACACAGGAGGAGGTGGCGCCGCTCAGCAGTGCATGAAAATGACGTCCCCCCTTTCCCTTCTTCTCCTCGGATCTTCCCCTCCTCCTCTCCAGGTTACTTGTTCCTGGCTCTGTCCTCCCCCACACTTTTTAGTGTACACTCCCGGTACTGGCAGTGTTAGGTCTACAAAGCATAGGACAAAAAACTCGGAGAAAAACAAAACCTAAAAACTGTTTTTAACATCAGTTTTTTGTCCAAAGCCGCTGGTTTTTTTTTTTTGGGTGGTTTTAATTTTTTTTGCCGCATTTTTTGGACTGTTTTTTTTTGTCAGTATTTAATGTATACAAAATTCATATACCTTGTTAGACACCTGGGCAGTTTTTCAGCAGAAACAGGCAAAAACCGCACTAAAAAACATCCAGCAGTTTACACAGACTTCAATAGTAGATTTTCTGCCCTGCTCTGTCGTTTTTTGCAACATGTTAGGTTCAGTGCACACTTTGAACAGATGACGGATCCGTTCTGACAGAAGAGAGAACGTATGCGTTAACGTGTTCATTGACTCATGTAGGTGGACGGATGTGCCACGTACATTTACATAGTGTCCGTTTTTACATTTTCTGTCAAATATGCGTTTAATTTTAACGGGTGGAGGATGCAGGATGCTGCGCTTTTTCAAATTTAAAAAAAAGTTTAGTTGCAGTATACGTTTTTATACAATGTATGTCAATGGCAAACGGATCCTAGTGTGTGTGCCCATGTTGTAAATGTATACATTTGTATCCATCATAAACAAACCTACCCAATCAAATAGCAAGGAAAAACAGGTGACAGCCAATAGGAAAGCTAGTAAAAAAAAAAATGATAAATGTCAAACATATGCTCCAAACAGTGCATGTTTGGCATACGTTCAACTTATACGCTATAACATATACACTTTGATGGATGGTCAAACGCAGTGTGCACCTAACTAAAGTCTATGGGGCATGTTTTCAGTAGTTTTTCAGCGGTTTTAGAAAACGAAAAATGCTGAAAAACTAATGAAAAGCTGTGCAGTGGAGACATAGCCTTAGGCTAGGTCCACATAGTATCGGACAAAGAACGTCCGAAACTTGACCGTTTTTTTCCGATGCCTGACCGCGGTTTTTGTCACTGTTTTCTCTTTTTTTGCCGTTGGCCCGTACATTTGATTGTATGGGAAACCGACAACAAAACTCCAAACGCTGGCGTATTATACAACATGTTGTTAAATCCGCCAGCGCCAGAAAACGAGCTTAACTCCTTAACGACCGCCCACCGTCTTTAGACAGCGGGCATTTCAGGTCGTTCGTCTGCAGCGACGTCTTTAGACGTCGCTGCAGACATCGGAGTTTGCGGCGCCCGGGCGCGCAGCTGCGCTGGGATCGGGGCTGTACTACACAGCCCTGATCCCAGAGCATCCCCTGCGAGCACCAGGTAGCGGAAGAAACCTCCGCAACCCGATGCTTTAACCCTTTGAATGCGGCGGTGTGTTACCGCAGCGCAATCAAAGGGATCCCTTGCTCTGTCGGGTGATCGGAAACGCCGGTCACCCGACAGAGCTCGGGGAACGGCTGCACAGTCAGCTCTGGGACCTTTGAGTGGCCCAGAGCTGTCTGTGTAACAAGCCAGGGACCTGGACGCACTGTGACACAGGTTAGAATGTATTAGCATATATGAATATGCTAATATATTACTAAGTGTTTAAAAAAAAAAAAAATTTTAAAACAGTTCTCCCTTCAGGGGGTTAAAAAAACAAAACAAAAAAGTGTAAAAAATGAAAAAAAAAATAAATAATAAAATAAAAATAAATATTTAATAAAAAATAATTGTGCATATATTTCACCACAAAAAAAAACGTACAATATTGGTATCCACACGACCAAAAACCCGTAGAATTAATCTAAAAAT